>CATIWF010091835.1:0-29729 GCA_949630135.1 Balakata baccata | reverse complement strand
TGTGTGTGTGTGTGTGAAAGAGAATTGAGAAGGTGGAATGATAATAAGTGAAGTAATCCAAATTCTTGAATAAGAAATGGACTGCCAACAACTTGGCTGCCGTTGTACCAATCCATCAACAATTATTATTACCAATCTCTATTTTTTTTCTCTTTAACCAAAAAGAAATTTTTAATTTGTGATGGTACCTAAAGAAGACCTGAACCTGGGGTTTCAATTTTTGGGTTAATGGGATCATGAGATTTTTTTTTTTTTTAATACCCATATGGCCATACCATTCTCTCCTTTTCAGAGATTGTTATACCATATATTCATGTTTCTATATCAATATGAATTAAGAGTTTATTATCATATAAAAAAAAGCCATAAAATAGAGAATAACGTAGAAAAAAATAAGAAATGATGAAAAAAAAATCACGCCAAAGAGAAAAAAAAAGAGCATAATAGGAAAAAAAAAAGCAGAACTATATAATTACGCCAAAATTATTATATTATGTGAATGGCTATGTAGTAGAATCCATAATATAATTTACCTTTTCCAGGGTGCGGGGCTTTATGATTTAGTGCATCATTATGCTTTCAATATAAAGTCCGACCATAAAATGAAAAAAGCCTTCTTTTGATTCATTCTTTTTAACTTTAAAGCAAAGCAAATTCATTTGTCTTGCTGAATATGATTTCCACTACAGGCATTGGAAACTGAAATTTCACTCTCTCAAATCGTTTTCTCTTATTATCATTTTGTATTATGTGAAATTAGTATATACTTTTTCAGTTTTTTTTATTTGTTACGGGAATTAGTTGGACCAATTCAAAATGTGTCCGTTAAACTTTGAAGATAATATAATACTCTTTCAAGAATTATAAAGTAACTATATATCTAGAATTCGAACTTAAAATTTTCTGTTAAACAGGAATAATTATGTATTGTCTCATCAACCTTAAGTGTTAAATGGGTTGGTTTTATTTTCAAGAGAAACAAGACAATTCTATTAGGACCATATGGGCATGATAACAACCTATGTATGTGAGTGTGGGAGGGATAAAACAACTACTCAAATCTTAAAATGAAGACAAGAAATTATGTAAATACAACAAACCTGGAATGGAAGAGGACATTCCATTAGAAAAACAAACAAAAATCTGAACTTTATTTTTTCTATTATTTTGAAAAAAATAAAATAAAATAAAATGAGAATAGTCAAGGCAATCTGGAACTAATGAAAAGGTTACCATCAACAATTAATATCGTATGGCCTACAGAAACATACTCTCTTTTCAAGCCTTAAGTGCCCAATCTTGTTTGTTTATCTGTTTGTCTTCTTCTGTCCCAAACTGACAGATGTGCTTCGTCTGTCTTATTTAATTCAGTTTCACCTATTAATTGTTACCCATGTCTATTATCTTCTCTTTGAAAACTGGTTTAAATAACACCTTCATCTTCATTTACTGACTTTCAACCCACATCTACTCCATTCATGGCCTCTAGGCATCAGCCTGTTAAACAGCTTCGAGAACTTCTTCAAGAGAAGCAAGAACCTTTTGTATTAGAGCTTTATCTAATGGAAAAAGGGTATTTGAGAAAGAGGTTTAATCCGGTAGCTATCTTCAGCTGCAGCCATGGCAATTCAAGGAAGCCACTTAAGAGGGCAGTTAGCTGTGATCTTAAACCACAATGTTCCAAGGTATTAAGAGCTGTATATAATCGGGTTTTTTCATTAAACGAGAGACTCAGAATCAAGAGTAGGAATCGTAGAGATGGAAATGTTGATGTTGCAGAGAATAAGGACAGGAATAAGCAAGAAATAATCACAGAATTAGATAGGTTTTTTTCTGCCAGCAGCTCGACAGTGTTTGATTCATGTGGTGTCAGCGATGTAGAAGAAACCTCAACTTCACAGCCGAAAGAACAAATCTCCATCGAAGGTGAAAGAGGTTTTTATTACAATTTCATAATTGTTTCTTGAAATGCTTAAAGAACTAGGAGCTTTTGATAAATTATACTCATAAAGCTAACAGGCTGTTACAGATAGAAAGGAATACCAAGAAGAAAGTAGGCAGCTCAACCCAGTTTCAGTGCTAGAAGAGGTAGCTTCACATAGAAGTTCCCCACTTCATAACAGTTAGTATTCTTATCTGCTGCAAAATGATAACTTGCCGTTAATTTATAGTAACTTTCATTTTTCAGTAATTGAAATCTTCTTCCACTTATATTGTAGATGGCACAAGAATCTTGAGTGGGATAAAAGCAAAGAAATGTTCAAATACTTGTGCTCCTTTTCAAAACGAAGTGACCGAAAACTCGATTTTATCAGCCTCTCTGTGGAAAGTACTAGTTCAATCAGCAACTGATAAACCAACGATAACAGGAGTTTCTGAGATACAGGAGATTGCTCAGTCTAATCCTTCATCGCGGTACTTGAAATCCCTGCAGCAAACGAAGCAACTTCTTTTTGATTGTGTAAGGGAGATAGTAGAGACCCAAGAAAGGAAGGTGAAGCAGAGAGCATATTTGGCATCAGAGGAGTTTGGAAGGCTTGTTGGAGAGAGAATTAAATGCTTGGGAGGGCAATGTGGGAAAGAATCAAACTTAGCACAACTGTTGGAACTAGATTTTGGAGATTCAGCACAAGAATGGATTTCTTATGAGCCACACAGAAGAAGAATTGGGTTTGAAATTGGAGATGCCATTTTGGAAGAGATCAGAATTGAAATTGTAATGGACTTCATTGATTTCTCACCAATCACCAAATATTGAGTTGGAACCCATAGTAATTATAATTCCATTTCATTACTTCCAATTTTACTTCTTTTGTTTTTTTTTTATCAATTTTCCCCGTTAAAATGCCATACTAAGAAAATAAAAATTGTTAGCATAGTTCATTATTTTGGATGGGACATTATGAAAAGCCTGTTTGGCATTGCAGTTAGTAAAGACGCTTTCAAAAAAAAGATATATAAATAAATACTTTTTCCATAAATAAATTTGAAAAAAACCAGTTCATAAAAAAATTTTAAAAAAATTCAGTCAATTAAATAAAAAAAAAGTTTTTTGAATACCAACAATCTCATGGATTTAAGATTTAATTACAAAAATATACAAATTATATATTTTAACATTATTCTTTCCAAAAAAAAAAAACCAAATCTCCTCACTCGAATGCATTCAAAATGTTCACTATGCAGTTGTGAGTAAGAATGCTTGCAAAAATTAAATCATCTGTTTTCCTGTAAGAATATGCTAGCTGCAGTTCACTGACTTCCAAATCCAGTATATCGACAACACAATAATATTCTCACTAGGACATTAATCCTCTATTCACTTGGAACTGTAATAGTGTTCTGCAAACAAGCCAGCAAAAGAAAATTCCAGAGCTTGCTATAAATTCTTACATCTTTGCACTAAAGTTGGAATCCCAGAAAATGGGGAATCATACAATTATATCTCCCCGTCCTCGCCAAGCTCCCCATCTTCTAGCTCCTCATAACCACCATTTCTACGGGAACTATCACGGTGATCTCTCTTATGCTTTTTATGCCGGCTTTCACTATCAGATTCAGGTGTGTATGAATGCTGCAACAAATATTAGAAAAATGTGTAGAAATTTTTCACAACATAACCACCAACACAGATAACTTCATACCTTTCTTGATTTTTTACGCTCACTGCCATGCCTGCGTGACTTTTTTGATTCTTCTTTCTCATCCTTGTCAGAACTTGCATCATCACCACTCTGGTGCCATTTCCGATGTTTCCTATCCTTGTCTTTCTCCCTCTTTTTCTCCTCTTTATGGCCATAACCGTCTGTGGCATCAACATTCTCGCTATCTGTTTCATCCTTTTTTGTTCGTTCCTTCCCTTTTTCCCTCTCACGTTCCTTCTCCTTTCTCTCTTTCTCTTTCCGCTTCTCTTTCTCCTCCTTCTCTTTCTCCTTTTTGGCCTGCTTAAAAAAAAAAATTGAAGGATCTCCTGAAAATTTGCTAAATCAACAACAAAAGATGTATTGAGATGAATTACAAAACCAAAAAGATTGCCTTAAGCAGTTGCTTCTGGCCAGACTCATAAATTTTGAAGTACAAGGTCAAAATATAGGTACCTTTTCCTCCTCCCGCTTGCGTTCCTTCTCTTTTGCCTTTTCCTGCAAATGTAAAATATATTCCTCAAAAATCTCTGCACTAAAGCTTTCTTCCCCGATTGCTCTATACAAGAAAACCAACAGATATGAAGCCATCAGGAATATTAACGAGAAAGGGTAAACATCAAATTACAAAAAAATGTAAGAAATTTCAGTACCTATACTCATTGCTTTCTTCCAAAAGTGGTTTGAAATCCTCCCAACTAGAGGATGCAGTTATTTCCTACAAGACAACATAAAACTAGTGGGCCATGGAACAGAGAGAAGTTTGATGACCATGCATGGTGAAACAGGACAAAATGCAAACATTTCCATTATCATTACATAAATTTCAGTAACAAATAACATTGTATATTTCAATAAAAACATGGCTGTACCTTGTAAGTATGCAATAGCTTAGTGAAGTCATCAGCAAGGCGTTGACGCTTTTTAGCTTCTTTCTCCTCCTTCTCCTTGGCTCTCTCAATTAACTCATCATATAAAAGCTTCAAAGAACATTAGATAATCAGTGTCTTGTGTAAGATATGCACCGTGAACAGTCCCACAGCTCAACTTATAACCATCAGTGCATATTTTTTTTTTAAATTACTGTCAACTAATGAAACAATAACAAATACTTCTAAAGTGACTAATTAGAAACAACAGTGAGCAGCAAATGGAGCAGTAAAGTTCTATGGCATAGCAATATCACACCCATTACTTGTTAACAGCATGACTGGACCCAAACCGTGGTCAAAGGTTCTAAAATTCGATACTGGTACCCAAACCTTGAACCCAAGGATCAGTCCCAGTTGAAGCAGAACCACCGGTTTGGTTCCTATTTGAACTGAAAAGAAAAGATATGGGTATTTTAATTTTTCTTTAAGAGAAGTTAATTGCATACTCTACACCCCAATAAAATATGCAGGCAACATTTTTTTTTTTGTAAAGTTAATTTCTCAAAATTTAGAAACTAAGCTCAGGTCAATTTTTTAACCTGTTTCAACTTATTTTTTAAGAAAAAAATTAGAGATACTGGATAATCTTTGATATACGATTTCAAATAAGCCTCTTCTTGTTATGTTAGAGTGTATAAATAAAACAAAACTCAATTCATATCTTCATTGTTACAAAGTTCTTTTCAAAAATTCTAGGTCTTCTTATTAAACTTGTTTTTTCAATACAAGTATTTATTATTATTTTTCTGTTATTTATTTGTGCCACAGAAATCGCAATAAGGTACCTTTAAGTTGACATCTGAGACCACTGAGACATTAGCATCATCAGAAATAGTAGCCTTGAACTCTTCAAACGTCCATACTGATGACATGGTAATCTGGGAATAAAGTATTAGAAACTTTAAAAAAAAAAACTAATGCAAAATGGCATATATAATATCTTACCTTCCCTGATTTCATAGCATCCTTTATATGAGTTTTGTCATCAATATACTGCCAATGCAGAGAGAGGGGGGCATAGTAGATCAGTCACACATTCTATTCTTTTTTAAAAAAATTAAAAAAAAAAATAAAAGAAAAGAGATATATATATATATATAGAGAGAGAGAGGAAAATAGAATGCAAGTTATACACAGAACCAAGAGAAAATTCAGAACAAAACTGAATACTCACACACAATGTACAAGCTATAAGTCAATAGGAAATTGGAGGACAAAGAATTCCATATGAAACATAACTTGAGATACAGAAGATGATATTCAGAATCATTACATTGGTGAGGAGGACAAAACCAATTGGCTGTTATGGGAAAGTTACCTGTTTCTCTAATTCTTCAGCAACATCCTCAAACAAATCTTTAGGTGTAGAACCAGAGGTGTTTGCTGCAACAGCATGATATTGAGGCAACTCCTTAACCTACAACCATAATAAATGGGCATCTCTTCAACTCTTCAAGTTAAATAAATTAACCTGATTCCAATCAACATATAGTTCCCTCTCACTACATTATACTTGGCACCTCTTTAAATTTGTCCATGGCAAATCAAGAGTGTACCTTCAAACAATAGTCAAGCCAATGAGTTTTTGCTGTAAGAGAGCCATCAGCAACATGTTCTTCAAGCAACTTACGAAACTCATCACGGTTTTTGCGCTCAGTCCGTCTCAGTTGCTCCTTTTAAGTGGTAAAATGATGATGAGAACCTACACCTATAAAGAATCAAAATGACCATGTTAACAAATTTACCTTCTGTATCTTCTTTTGTTCCTCTTCTTCCTTCTCCAGGTCACGAATATAGTCCTGCCACTAATAGTTTCAGTATATAGCTCAAAATGCCTGATGACTTTCAAGCAAAAGAATATACCTGGTAAATGAGCAAGCGGTCAAGCTTTTCAAGACGCAGGCATCTTTCATCGTCTTCCAAGCGATCTTGAACCTTCCGCCACTGGCTATTCACCTGCAAATGAAATACTGATTATGAAAAGTTCCACAAATAATACTCACACAGATATATCTAGATTTCTCCCTATACCTTGATGAAGTCACAGGACACCAGAAATTTTTTGAATTCTGCTACATTTCGCTTGTGGTCTTCTGCAGCTTTTTCTCTTTCCTGCAATGTATATGAGAACATAAATAATAGGAACATGATGGACAATTTCCCAGGCCTTCAGCCGCCTATTTGAAATGAGAATGACAGAACACCAAGAACATAACAGTAGGGAAAAAAAAAATGATTTCAACAAGAATTCGCCGCTGATTGCCAACATATTAAAGACAAAGCATATTCAGACTAGAAACAACAGAAATCCAATAAATTAGACGTAGGACCTCATACTTTCGTACATATTTAGGCTTTTTGAGCTATTTAAAGAAGAGAAGCCATTTAAGAATAAAAGATTTTCTGGTACAACAGAGTTTCAGATCTCAAGCCATTTTTACATAAATTTCAGATAGAAAAATACTCGTACACATGCACACTGTTCATGCTATCTCCTGAATCCATACCTTCCTCCCAAGTTCCACAATGTAGTTGTCAAAAAGATCCTCCCGATCTCTAGCTTTTTCAACAGCCTTGAACCGTTCATCATTTTCGAACAAACTTACAGCTTTGCTGATTACACAGAATGTTCAACAAAACAATTATTTTGGGGCAAAAAGGCTTTAGGCCTAGGATTTCAAATCTAGGGAGCCTACAGTTAAATTCAAACTTCAAATAGGGAGGGATGTAAACCTCCATTTCATGGATGATGTGAGTTCCTTGGATTCCTGCAAAGAAATCAAAAGTACCAAAAATAATTATACCAATCACGAAAAGAGATAAGACCAGGGTGGCAACTGGCAAAAAGGAAGAACAAAATACAAAGACAGCCTCAGCTGCATAAAACACACTTCCAACATCTTTGTGAATTCCTCCCGTGCTCTTTTCTGCCTCATGCGCCTCTCTTCAGCTTCAATTTTTTTCCTTTGACCCAAGTACTAAAGCACAATAAACAGTTAAAAATTATTAATGTGCACATCGAAATTGAAAGCAAATTCATGTGATGCTCACCTCATTAAATGCTTGCTTTCGTTCGCCTAGTGTTTTAAGAGCACCATATCTCTTGTCATTAACAATCTCTCTCATTGTCTAACATCAAATTTCACCATCAATGGCAATCAATCAAGAATATAAAGAAAAGCAAACAATAAGATATAACCATAATACCTGCTCCCAAGTCCAATCAGACTGAACATTAGCAGATTCTAGGAGAGCTTTGAATGCATTTTTGGCTTCCTATCATGACAATAAAAAAAAATATAAAAAAAATCAGGAACCCAACAATAAAGATGCCAAGGACAACTGCATCAATTGTCATCTTTCCCTAATTCACGCAAAGATATTAAATAAGCACATAAATAAATGACAGTTGACAGTAGATGTAACAAGACGGCAAATTATTATAAGTTGTTACCAATTTATTGGCAAATACTAAAGGTTCATCATCCAAGTTTTTCTCCTCTAAGGTATTTACATCACTTTTCCCTGCAACCGTCATTCCTTTTTTCACTTCCTGCCAATGACACAGGACACATACATCAAATAAAGAAAATAAGGACTTGAAATTTCATACCAGCAAAATAAGTTACTGCAGCAAATTCGATAGAGAATAAAAATCAGGAGAAATAAAAGGACTATGAAATATTCCAAAAGACAAACATTTTGAAGGCATGACCACAAAGAATCAGCAATCCTCAATTCTGCACAGTCAGAATCTATGACAAAATATGGTACAATTGGAGTAATGCAGACCCAACTAAGAAGAACAGAAAAAGCCTTTTGAAGAATTTATCATACCTGAGTGTCCTTCACAGATAGTCCATCTGTGGAAGTTGCAGAATTTTGAGGGGCAAAATTTTCAGAGCCACTTCTGCAATTGTTTATGCCAGCAGCATTCAGAATAAATTATAAGTCATTAAAGATCACATGAAAACAAAGGAAGAGAATATTAATACATTGATGTTGTCTTGGCATTAATTGAAGCATCAGCGACACCGGTACTCCCTGCTAAGGCAGTGGGTAAAAGAGTTGTTGTTACTACTGGGGGTTGAACACTAGCAGGAGGGGCTAGTGAACCAGAAACTACTGCTGCATGATTAGAAGCAGGTACAACAGGTGTGACCGGAACTGGGCTTGAAGTTACTCCAAATAATGTTGAAGAAGAGCTGGAGCCAACAGGAACAGCTGTTGCAGATGTTTCGGCTAAAGTAACAGTACCAGCAGCTGTGGCATGAGAAGTTGCATCGGATTCTGATTGTGTTACCTGCCTTACTGCTTGTTGAGCCTGTTCACGAGCTAACTGCATACACATCTCTGAAAATGAGAGATCGCAGAAATGCGGCACGCTAAAGGAAGAAACATTGAGTAATAGATCACACTAATGTACCTTCAGTTCCTCAGGTATTGACCACTTAGATTGTTTTGTAATCTTGTTATAGTAGTACCTGAGCATGTCATCCCTCATTTAATAGTGATCTCGAAGAAGAAGTGGAATATGATAGAAACAGTTTCTATTAATTTATATAAATATCAATGATAACGAAAAAAAATTTTCAAAATGTACTTTTTTCCATCTTGAGTTGTGAACTCCTTCCAGACAGTCGATGCATCAGCCCTCTGCCATAGTGAATCAAATTAAAAAACCAATTAGTAAGAAAAAAAATGAAAAAGAAAGTGCATGCATGACAAATAACAATGCATGAAAGACCAGCAAAAGATAAGTAATTGAATGAACTCAGAACAAAATCTGAGGAGAAAAAAAATATATATATGTTTGCAATTGTCACTTTTTACTTCTGTCAAAATATAAAGTAATAATATCAACTTTTTGGCGTCACAAAAAGCATACAAGGCCTAGTTTTTCCATCAGTAGCAGTATATTTTCTTCTACATTTGTTGAACACTGAATATGGAAATCAATGATCAATTACAATTACAAATGAAAAAAGAGGGGGGAAAACTACAAGAACATATTAGGAAGTGTGCCACTGATCCAGCAATAATGCCTCTCGATATCAGAAATGCACTACACCTGTCCAACTCTTTTAGGGATTACCGATTACAGCCATCAAACAGAGCATTGACTTTAAACCAATGCATGAAAGCAAAATATTTCAAGTGAAAGAAAACAAACAGTATCATTGGTCATTGAGTTAAAAGAAATTGCAATAATAACATATAATGGGCAGAAGGACAACGGCTTGACAGCAAGACAAACTAATCAAAATAATCTCATACACGAGCATATATGAGCATACAAGCAACAAAAATAGGAAGAACATTAATGTATAAACAGATAGAGAAATGCAAGCAGAGATGAGAAACCATATACTCATCCTGAAATATCAGATGGAAATAACAAGTAAAACTATCAACATTTGATGCTGTTAAAATAAAATCAAACAATAAGTCCACAAAAAACTTTCCCCACAAGACAACTAAGATGTGAATAACAAAATGTCGCCTGCCTTGAGAAAGTGAAACTCTGCCTCCAACGTGAGCACATAGAGCAGTCAATAAATTTCTCCAGACTTGTCATGACATCTACAAACCAATAAAGAACCACGCAAAGAAAAGGAGATTTCAAATAAAACATTTTATCAACTAATAAGTGAATATGACTGCAACATCCACCAAAGGTAATGCAGTTTTCAACAAATATCAAAGCATTTCAATAAATGCATGTCATGGAAATGAGAGAACATCTGAGATGCCAGAATAGCAACAAATCACAAATGACTCACCTCAATTGGTGTCATCAATTCAAACGGCTTCTCCCAACTAGATTGTTTTGTTCTCTTGTTGTAGTAATATCTGCAAAAGACATTTACTGGCTATCATATATCTTAGTGTCTAGACAAACTAAGATAGAGGCAAAAGGTGCTAATTTGAACAATAGTGATAAAGAATAAACACCTAAAAAGTGTCATCAACAGAAGCCAAAAAATTGAACAAATTAACAAGAAAAAGAACAAAGTATAAAAATCAAACTGTAACAAAATCCAAACCTCCTCCCATCTGAAGCCGTATGTTCTTGCCAATCAGATGAAGATTGTTGATTAACATTAGGAGCATTTACTGCCTGAAACTCCAAAAAAAATTATAATAATCAGTAAAGAAATAACCGTGGTTAGCCAGGTTTCAAAAGTCAGTGAATATGAATGGCTCCAAAATCATGTCTAAATCAACAAAAGCCCTTCCACACCCAAACAAACCTCCCCCTCCCTCCCTCCCTCCCCCCACCCCACTCCACACACACCAGAGAAAAAAAATGAGAAAATGAGGGAGAGAAGTTCACTTAAATCAGAATCCACAACTGTAAACTATATGGCAGCTTTTACCATTGCAAAATATTAGAATGTCTCTTGGAGTTTAAAGAATTTTGATCTTATTTTCTTGCCACCATGAGAACATAAATGTGATAACATCACATTAAAAAATTTTCCATGTTATTGGACTAAGAACTTCAAAATTATCCATCATCCAACTAGGATGCTAAGTTGAAGAGCAAAAGGAATTGTTAACCTGCATCACAGTTTTCAAAACTGGACAAGCCAATCTTTTCAATATTGGGAAACCAGGAACTTGGCCAATTCTTAACCCTATGTTTGAATTGGTGAAAATAAGGGAGGAATGAAAATACGAGAGGAAAATAAGGTTTATTTTCCCTCCTTTATTTTCTTGCCAAATGAGAGGAAATATGGGATGGAGGAAAAATGGCACTATTTACATAGTAATTACAACATTATTCTCATATCATTATTTTTTATTTTATAAACTAAAGGTTAAAATAGTAAGTTTGCAACATTACAATTTTCTTTACTCTCCTCCCTTCTTCCCTTATTTTCTTTCAATCCAAACATGAGAAGGAAAATAAAATTTATTTTCCCTCCTTATTTTCTTTCATTCCTCCCTAGAGAAATTCCCAAACAAAGAGTAAATGCACTTTGAAAGAAACCAGGCTGAGGCGAGATTGTACCAGACAGCCAACTGCTAAATCTATCAACCCAGTCACAATCCAAATGAGGTGGTGGTGATGTGGCAACTTGACAAGTTGCTACATCACCAATGGTCCCTTGAGGAAGAAAAAAATAATGAGTCATGTAGGTATTGGATTCAAAATTAGGATTTCCATGAGCCTCTTCAAACCATCTTCCAGTATGCTAAACAACTTTCATATTTTCATTCAGATTATAAACTTCATAATATTTTGTACAATGATCTGATAATCTCTCCTATTTGCTTTTCTAAAGTTAAGATTCATTTGCTAAATTTATCATGAGAAAAATCCATATAATCATTCTAAATTTTTTATTAATATTATAAGTTTATTTATTTGATATGTTTATTACCATTTAAAATTTTACACTATCTGATCTATTAGAAAAGATAATTACTGATTCAATTTATATGCTGAGCAATTTCTTTTAAATTGAAATTTTTCCTTATTTGTCTAATTCTTTTCATTTAAATTTTAACAAGTTCAACTGATTCTTATAAGTTTAATTCACTTATTTTTTTCAAAAGATTATATCGATTGCATTATAAGATATATAATATTTGACTTAAATTTAAATTAATTTCACACTTCATTTCAAACCATTTTTGGCCCCAAGGATGGAAGGTAGAAAGGTATTTTGAGGCACGAAACCATGCAGTGATCAATTAGGGTTGCGGTACTTGTAAATGGGGACGGATTTTGTTCTAAATAGAAAATTATTTAGGACTCAGGTAGATCTAACATTTTTGGTGCCTGCTATCCAAACCAGTTTATAAAAATTATTATGTAAATATATAATTTACCTTTTTAGAGTTAATAATTATATTTTGAATATTATATTCAATAAAATAAGAATTTAAATACATTTGAATGATTCATAGCTTCGTCAAGAAAAAAATACCATTATTGGTTGAAAACATGAAAAGTAATTTTGCATAATCTGTTAGCTAAATATGTTGGTAATTCGAACAGGTCTGGACAAGTTCGAACAGAATATAGTGATAAATAATTGGATTTGGGACAGTTACATGTAATAAGCGATGTATTTCAATGGGGCTTGAGACAGTTCAGATAGGTTATTTATCGAACAGTTCAGATACAGGTAGTTGAATTTTTAGCAAATATCCTACCTGCTAAGAGGGAACCCTAGTTAGACCTGTAACTGATAACACTGATATTACCAGTTCAACAACCAATCAAGTCTGAAAACACAGGCCTCAATGAGTTAAAAACCAATGCCACAGCTTTCTTCTTAACAAATTGTCACCTTGCTCAAATTTATATAACTGTGAATATTATTAAAAACAAGTCTGACAGGGAAAATATTCCTTGAGGCATCTCTAATGACACATCACTTATTTAAAAAGCATTATAAATACAGAAACATGAAGATTAACTTGTGCATAAATGCAGTATAAATAAAATATGTCAAAAAACAGAAGCAGAAGAAGGGAAAAAGACACATACTGGATCTGAGGAAGAAGGTTGTTGCCCAGTTGGTTGCACTGGTGTAACAAGCGATCCGCCATTGCTTCCAGCAGACAGCCAAGGTTGTCCAGCAGTAGAAACAACAGGTGCCTGCAGTTGAGCCATTGGCTGGAACTGGGATAACGTAGCAGCATTATTTTGCAGATGACCAAAAGAAGATGGTGCAAACTGCAACGATGTAAAACTATGGGCAGTAAGTGCAAAAGGCCACAAAATTCAGTAGAAAGTGAACAGGAATGTGATACTAAACTCTAACTGTATATAGTGAAGAAAGGGAAATTCCAGAGGCATACTGTGGGGCATGATTACTTACATGAGGGGTAGTTTGCTGCAACTGTGATGGGCCTGTTGCAAGTGGCCTATTTGGATGAACATATTGCAATGGTACAGCCTGTGATGAAGCTGCTGCATGGCCGGGATGATTTGGCCAGGGTGACGCCTGTTGCATTGGTTGAGAAAACTGCAATGGCGGATGCTGTCCGGCTGGCATTCCAACATTCGAAGAACGCATTTCTTGTCCACCAGGTCGAAACTGTTGGGAAGCCACTGCAATGAATGGCTGTCCCTGCTGTGTAGGAACTACTTGTCGAAACTGATACAAAAAACATGTAGTCATTTAGAATTATAAATCACAACCATAACTAACATATATAGAAAAAATCACTAAAAAAAATAAATTGAAGCTTCGTTGGTCCGAGGACCCAACAGAAAAAGGCCTAAGTAGTTATTTAATCCACACATACTGACAGAAGGAAGTTAAGACTGAAACATCATATGTCTCATTGCATATAAAAATAATGCAAATAACAACTTGAAAATTGTGTACAGAAAACTAATGAAACCATAGCCCAGCTTAAATGGAAAAGAAAAGGAAAAAGAAGAAGAGAAAGATCTTAGAAGAAACAAAACATTCTTGATGACAATATGATGAGGTTAAATATGCAACTCAAACCATAAAGTAAGACTCACCTTCCAGTTAATTCATATTAAAATGAATAATAATAAAACACATATTGAAAAATGCAAAAATCAGTTGAAGAACTTTAGAGTTTGACAAAATGCAACTATAATTAGGAAAAAAAAATAACCTTCTCCGTGAAATCTACGACAGTTTTTAATTATTTAAAACATCAACTTAGAAAATTAATAAACCAGAAAGCAGAAGCCATCTCAGATTTCTTCACGAATTATTACCAAGTATCTCTTATACAGTATAATACTATAGATGTATGGCATTTACATGCATGTTCAAAAGACACTAATTCATCCTCTGATTTTTCGTCAAAAAGCAGAAGTTGAACCAGATTAATGTTGTTACCTGTGTGCTTGAGGATTGAGAACTATTATCCATTGTAGCTGCAAAAGAAAAGGGGAAAAAATGAGCAATATACAGCTACTTACTTATCAGTACAGAACAGAAGATATCAATCAGGGAAGGAATGAGTGGCTGCTGGGGTTCACAGGCTAGTCAATTTGCTATTGAATGTTGCAAAGCAGTTTATTATATGCAATATGCATCCTGTAAAGGAAAAAAGCAAAGCACTAAGAGGCACCCTCGTAATCAGAAATTTTCCGAAAGAGACAAACATAAAAGTGCAAGTTATTCTTATATTCCTACTAACGCTGTTAGATCTTGCACGGAACCAAGAAGACATAATAGTTTTTCTAGATAAACTCTCCAAAAAAAATCACTATACTTATCAAAACTGCCGGACCACCAATTTACTTCTCAATTACCAAACCATTTTCTCAGCAAAAAAAAAAGGCAATGCAAAAACTGTGAAGTGTAGAAGACCCCACCAAACTCTATGAATAACTGAAGCAGGGTATCTCAAGCAAGAATGCTTAATCATCCACGGCAGCAATTATAGCGTCTCCATTTTAAAATCCCGAGAAGTTATATAGCAAGAAGAATATATCATAGTTACGAAAATGGAATAAAATGAAGCACCGTTTGATTACTAAGGTAAATCTTCTTGTACTTAAGAAGTTCACTTGCAGAAAAAATAACGAACTCAGAGCAATTAATTAAAACAATTCAAATTTATTTTCCTTTCCTTTCAATTTTTGCAGCCAATATTTTCCCGGAAAACAACCAAGAGAGAATAAGAGCCAGAAATAAGAGCAGGAAAATTAATACCGAATAAAAAAAAAAACAGAGCGCAACTTACAGTTAGGATTCGCAGGAAGAATTCAGTTGAGATATTATAGAACTAAAAAAAAAAAAAAACACTTCGGATCTCTTTCCGCTCGAGTCTCAGATGCTAGGGTTTAAGTGAATGGTAAAAATAATTTTTTTGAAGAGAGAGGGCAGAAAGTATTCAAGAAGACAGGTGCTCTTTGCTGTAACTGGCATATTTTGCTTTTCCAAAAATAGTCCCCAATGTGCCTCAATTAACAATTAGGACCATTCGGGTCGAACACTCATATATGTCGATCTGGCCCACAAAGACGAGCCATTTACCATTTACCAGAAAACAAATATAGGCCTATTTCGTATTTGCGTGTTGAAAAAATGTTTTTTGAAAAAAAAAAAAGTTTTTAATTTTTTTAATTTTAAAAATTGTTTTTGGTAAAAATAAATAATTTAAAAAAAAAACATATTTGAAAAAAATATTTTATAAAAAATTAAAAAAATTAATCAATTAAATCAAAAAAAATTCAAAATTTGGTTTTACGATGTTCAACAGCAATATCAAATACTCTCATAAACGATATCGTTTATTTCTGAAGAAAAACAACAAAACAGTAGTGTTTAAGAGCATAGCTTTAAATATCCTTCCAAACGTTACGTATTACCCGTTACATAACATTCGATTCTAATATCGATATGATATACAATATGATATAAAAAAAAATTTTGAATTATTTTTTTAAAATTTATAGTACTAACAAACTATATAGTCCAATTTAGTCTGATTTAATCCAATTCAATACGGTTAGATCGATTCTGATACTGATATGATATGCAAAGCTGTTATTTAAAATTATGTTTAGGAGGATCTCTCCTTTATTTTTTATAAAGCTTAGGCCTGTATTTCACCAAAAAAAATTGGGGGGAAAAAAAACCTTAGGCCTGTAAATTGCATCAGCATTACTACTACTTCGTGTGACCATTAGATAAATCGATAAAATCTGATTGCAAATCGATAAAATTTTTATTTTACTGTAGGATTAAAAAAAATATGTATTTTTAGTGATTTTTGAGATATATATATGTGTGTGTTTTTGCATGTAAATATTATTTCACTAATATATAGTCCAGTTTAGATTGTGTAACAGTTAATTCGAGCAATTAATGGAGCCGAAATCTTGATTAAATATCTTAATAATCTTACAGATTTTTGTCAGTCGATTGACTAAATTAGAGACGAAACTATAATCGTTTAAGTGGAACGATAATGAGAGATTTTGTATAAGTTTGAAGGGATAAAATAAATATTTTTTAAAGAATTTTATTAAATTTTTTAACATTTATATTAAACTCGTCTATATTAATATATGAATTTTTTTTTGTCTTGGAGCCGGGGCTCCTGTCAACTCCCTATCTTCGTCCATGGACTGAATTGATTGAAAAAATTCAGTCAATTTGGTTAAATTTCTAAAATTTACCCATTTTTATTAAAAAAAATAAAAGTTAATTTTTTTTTGCCATTTTTTTTATTTTATGGCAGAGGCTTCAATAAAATGCCGAGGATGAAAATCAATTCAACAAGTAAAAAGGAGCAAAAAAAATTTTTTTAAAAATTGTACAAAGCTGTGGGGATGACATGCATGCAATGTTTTAATATGGAAAAAATAATAATTTAAAATGTTATCAGGCAGTTGAAAATTAAATTTACAAATTAATACAACAAAAGAAACCAATACGGTGGTAATTCTAATTTCATACTGTTTATACCAAATTTTTGTAGACCCATTGGATTAAAGTCTAAACTCATTAAAATTTAAGATCTATAAAAATTTAAAATCAATATTCATGACAGGTTAAGTGCTTTATAAAAAAGTAGCCAGAATAAAATTCCGAAATGAGAAGCAATAAAGATAACAATCTTTTTAAGAAATAAAAATTTTCATTTTGATACTAATATATTAATATTATATAATATAATTTGGTTTTACTTAATATTATTTTAATTTAATTGTAAAACAGTTATATATATATATATATATATATATATATATATTTATTTACTATCAGATTTACTTGAGCTCACCTTCCTTAAAATTATGTATTATCCAATAAACCACTAACCCCATCTCCGAATTTAAGTGGCACCCAAATTTTAGAATCCAACTCTATGCATTATCCAATAAACCACTAATCCCATCTCCGAATTTACCCGTCTCCCAAATTTTAGAATCCAGCTCTAATAGACAACTGTATTTTTTTTATGCCATCTATGTCAAAGCGTGAATTCCATTATCAGTTTTTCCATCTTCAAGCAAAATTCAATTGTTCCTCAAAACAGAAAATAGGTTGAATTTCCTATGAAAAGTTGATCTGCTCATTGCTGAATTATCAAGAAATTCATATATTTATTGGTAGATTGAGTAGTTGCCAATTCAATTTTGGATTCAGTTTCTATCGGAAATCATGTGAGTGATAATTATGGTGAACAACCCGTTTTTCGTAATTTTTATTGTTTTCAACAACAAAATAAATTTCTATACAGGTGATTATTTAGACTATTATTTTTAATTTTTGCTTTAGCAATTGGATTTGAACGAAGTATTTTACACAATTAATTTTTCTAGAAAATATTTTATTGTTTACTCTAACTATATTGAATATGTTATTAATTTTAGGTATCTGAGAACAAGTTCCTAATATACTTGATTTAAATATCATCTGTTGAAAAGTATCTAAACTAATTTATAATAATTCTTGTTTAAAAAGAGTATTATTGAAATTGTTATATTGTTATCTTAGATCGAATCAATATTGCTTACTGAATTTTTGTTTATGAATATTATTATTTTTTAAACTAGTTTCCAACTCTGTTATTTGAAATTGACTTATATTAATAATTGTATTTTCCTTATGAATATTGTTTTTAAATCGGCACTATACTTATTTATTATATAGCTCCATTATGAGTAATTTCTATATCTATTTTCTAGCTCAATTGTGAGCAATATATCTTTATCTGTACTCCTTACAGATATCACATTTTTAAAATTGCATTCATTGTTCTTATGTATCATGTCATTGCATTTGCATTAGAAACATGCATATTAATATCTATGGCGGAGGGTATCTATATCTATTATTGGTAATGCGTTTACCATTTATTTGGTTTTTGGTGATGTAAGGTATCAGCATTGTACTGTACCGAGTGTTTTTTAAAATTTTATTTGATTTGATTATATTTCATATGAACTAAATATTATTTTGCGGATTAGTTTATATTTTGGATACTTTATTATTTATAAAATTATGAATTGTTTAGTATTTGAAAATTCATTTGAATATTATTTTTTTTATTATCATTGATATCATGTTTTGAATATCTAAAAAAAATATTTGAGGATTATTTGAATGCTGGTCTATTCCCAGTTCGTTGTGTACTATAATTGTCATTCATTGAGCGTGTTGTTTGTTCATCCCTCGTCTTTTATATTTTTTTCAAATATTGGAGATAAAATTTTGACCATTGGAGTTTATAGAAGGTCGGACCACGAGAGTTCTACTTTAAGAGTTTTATTTTAGGGATTGTATTGAGGCTTGCATAGCTTAAGTTGGTTTCAATTTATGTGCCAGTTGTAAGGGGGGACATCTTGTAATGGGGGAAGAATCTTGTAATGAAATGGTGAAACAGTCTTTTAAAAAATAATTATATTTTTGTAATTTCAAGAGAGTGATGGCTGGAACATATCCATGTCTCCTCCTATCAGGTCTCAACATGCCCCTTAAACTCTTTAGGGGGGAGTAACTAGTCACTAATTGGACTAGTTGCTCAGATCAGATGCTTGATGGGCCTGTTCGCCTTATAGGTTGCCCTCCTACCCATACGGATATTCTATAATGGTTTGACCATCTCTGTAATGCTCAATCAAATATAATGAAATATTAGCCCAATTTATACTCATTTATGTGTCTTTCTTTGTGTGGTTGTGCTTTTCTGATGTGATGCCATGTTTATGTGATCATTTGTTATATTTACGTGTTATCTTGATTACGCTATCATACCGTACTTGCAAAAGCTATCAATTATTCGGTCATTGGCCCGAATCTAACCCGTGTCTCATTTTGTATGCAGAATTAGTGTAATAACCCTTGGCTGGCTTATTTGAACACGACCCAAGTGAGCGCCACACAGTCCTAAGTGTGTGGGCCTATGACATTTGGTATCAGAGCGGAAGTGATCCAGTTTTTATAATAAAAACAAAAAGGAGAACATGAGAAAAACTTCCATGAGTCGCATTGAGACTCTCGAGCAAAGGATATAGTCCCTTGAGAGGGACAGGGTTAATAAGGCCCTAATGTGTGATCAAGTAGTAGATATTGAGCTTATTTTTCAACGAATTGAAGCCCTTAAAAAAGAAAATGAGGCTTTAAATGCGGTAGTGGTCGATACAAACTCGATTGTGGTTGCGGTAGTCCAATCTGAAGCTTGAAAAGTCGTGATGGCTAACCAAAAATTCTTTTTGGCAGTGGTGGCCAATTCAAAATTGTTTGAGACCTTGATGGCCAAGTCAGATGTAATCAATGAGCTAGTTCACAAAAATTTCACTAAAGGTATGGATTTTATTAGTGTCAATGATACAGGGACAGACGATGATAGATCAGGGAACCTAGAAAAGGCAGTAAAGCAACTTGCCAGTTCCTATAAAATTCTTGAAGATAAAGTTAAATCCTTATCTAGTGCTCACAAGACTCTTGAAGATGGAATCGAATCCCTATCCAATGAAGCCCAAGAAGCATTCACCTCAAATCATGATAAACTGGAGGAGATAAGGAGTAAGGTTAGCGTGTTGATGAAAGCAGTCGAGAATGTTGGCACTAATCCATCCGAATCTAAAAAGATAAAGATCTTGAGCCAAAGACTTACAATAGCATCGGGGATTCAAGGGAAGTGGAGAACTTTTTATTTGATCTTAATTCTTGTTTTGAAGCTACCAAGATAAGCACGAATGAAAACAAGTTAAGGATAGATCCGATGTATCTAGCTAGAGATGCCAAACTCTAGTGGCGGAGCCGAGTGGAGGAAATAAAAAATAACAACAATGCAATCTCCTCTTGGGAAGAATTCAAGAAGGAGCTTAAAATGCAGTTTTACCCCGAGAATACGGTATATACTTCTCGTTGCAAGTTAAGCAAACTATAATAAACTGGGCATATCTGGGAGTATGTGAGAAGCTTTCAAGCACTCATTTTGGACATACAAGATATGTTAAGGGCCGATAAATTTTTCAATTTTATGAAAGGGTTGAAGCATTGGTCTAAGAATGAGTTATACTAGCGGGGAATTAAAGACCACCATGCAGCTATCACTAATGCGGAAAGTCGGATGACTACTCGGGAAATAACTCGAAGAGGAAATTCATAGTTTCCCTAAGTTCAGATAATCGTTCAAACAAATGGAGTAGGTTTTCTACTCGGGGAGGAGAATGGACCAATCAATTTCTTGGAGGAAGTGAGACGAAGTTGGGTTCCAACTTCCGATAAGAAATTTCATGGCAGACCAGGACTTCAACTTCTGATAAAAAATTTAATGGCGGACCAGGACTAGAGAAAAAAGGCCTTGGCTTTTGGAATATTGCTCATAGTTTCCAAACCACAAAGAATCAGGGGGTTGGATAACAAAGTAGTGCTACAAAGCTCATCTTTTGTTTTCTTTGTAAGGGACCCCATAAAGTTATTGAATGCCCACACCGAGGAGTTTTGAGTGCTCTATGCTCATTATAAGAGGAGGAGAATGCCCAAAAGGAGGACACTAGAGAGACATCAATTATGGGAGCCCTAAAGTTCTTTGGAGCCATGGGCACCTAGGTGATATCACAAAAGGACAAAATAGGAAATGGGCTAATGTATATAGATATGTTGATAAACGAAAAGTCTTGTAGGGCCCCCATCGATATTGGAGCAACAAATAATTTTGTAACAGAGAAGGAGGCCACAAGACTGAAGGTTTAGGTTGGATGAGATGGGGGCAAGATCAAAACTGTTAACTCGATAGTCAAAGAGATTGTGGGCACTGCGACCATGATTCTAGTAAGAGTTGGCCCGTGGATAGGGAATATCAATTTCACGGTGGCACTCATGGATGATTTTGATGTGATTTTAGGAATTGATTTCTTCAAATAAAGTTTCGCTACTCTCATACCTGCCGCGAATTGTCTTATTTTCCTTAATAGTGAGACACCTTGCGTGGCCCCAGTAATAATAAGCCCTATGAGCAAAAAAAAGATAATTTCGGCCTTACAATTCAAGAAAGGGATCAAGCGGAAAGAACCCTCCTATATGGCTATTCCTATTTTTAGGGAACCAGAAGGGGATGTGAGAGTTCGTAAACAAATTGAGCCAGTATTGAGGGAATATGCCGATATCATGCCAGAAAAATTACCTAATACCTTGCCCCCACAAAGAGATATAGATCATGAGATTGAGCTATTTTCAGGAGGAAAACCACCTGTCAGAGCCCCGTATAGAATGGCTCTTCATGAATTAGTTGAGTGCGGAAATAGTTGGATAAGTTTCTAGAGGTAGGATTCATTTGTCTGTCAAGGGCTCCTTTTGGGGCTCTAGTGTTGTTCTAAAACAAACAAGATGGGAGCTTGAGATTGTGTGTCGACTACAGAGCTCTCGACAAGGTGACAGTAAGGAACAAGTACCCGATTCTCCTCATTATTGACTTGTTTGATCAGTTGAGTTAGGCGAAATATTTCACAAAGCTTGATTTACAGTCAGGCTATTATCAAGTCCGCATCAAGGAAGGGGACGAACCAAAAACTACCTGTATCACCCGGTATGGCGCATTTGAGTTTCTTATTATGCCTTTTGGACTAACAAATGCTCCTGCTACTTTTTGTACTCTCATGAATCATTTTCCATGAATACTTGGATAAGTTTGTAGTGGTGTACCTGGATGATATTGTGGTTTACAATGCCACCTTAGAAGAACATTGAGAGCACTTACGCCTGGTTTTCAATAAGCTCAGGGAGAATCAACTTTTTCTTAAGCGGGAGAAATGTACCTTCAGACAATGCAATATCAAGTTCTTGGACCATGTGGTGGAACAAAGCTAAATCCGTATAGATAAGGCCAAGATAAAGGCAATCCAGAGCTAGAAGACTCTAACTTATTTGACAGAGCTCATATCATTCTTAAGACTTGCCAACTATTACAGACGATTTGTACAACATTATTCTCAACAAATCTTACCCCTCATAGAGTTGTTGAAGAAGGGAAACCGATGGCAATAGACTTAAGAATGTCATGATGCATTTGAGAATCTAAAGCAGAGACTATAACAAGAATCGGTGCTAGTCCTCCCTGATATGACAAAACCTTTTGAGGTACAAACAGAAGCCTCAGACTTTGCATTAGGGGAGTCTTGATGCAAGAGAATCACCCCATCTCATTCGAGAGTAGAAAGTTAAACAACACGGAGCGGCGATATACAGTACAAGAAAATGAGTTATTGGCTGTAATTCATTATCTTCAAGTATGGAGACATTACTTGTTGGGATCCAAGTTTGTAGTCAAGATCGACAACACCACGGTTAGCCATTTCCTAACACATCCTAAATTAACTTCCAACCAAGCTAGGTGGCAAAAGTTTATAGCAGAGTTTGACCTGGTGTTCAAATATAAGACAAGAAGGTCAAACCGGGTGGGAGATGCATTGAGCAGAAAAGTGGAATTAGCGATGGTAAGTCAATTGGCCTATCTTTCAAGGAGCAAAGTCACCATTTTGTTGAGAGACCATATCAAACTCAACCTTGACAAAGACCCACAAGCCATGGCATTAGTAGAGTTAGCCAAATAAGGAAAGACTAGGCAATTCTGGTGGGAAGATTATTTGTTGTGGATAAGGAAGCAACAATTATATATGTCAAAAGTGGGACAATTGCAGAAACTACTACTGCAAGAGTGCAATGATACATTATAGGCAGGCCATCCGGGGTGGCACCGTATTTTTGTACTCTTATAACAGAATTATTATTAGCCCCAGATAGAGGAAGATGTGAGAAAATATACAAAAACTTGCCTAGTTTGCCAACAAGACAAAGTAGAGAGATAAAAACTGGTGGGATTATTGCAACCTCTACCAATACCTCAACGCCTATGGGAAAGCGTCTCCTTGGATTTCATCACAAGTTTGCCCAAAGTGGGGGAGTGTGACACAATCTTGGTGGTCATTGACCGCTTCTCCAAGTACGAAACTTTCATTGCTATGCCCAAATATTGTTCAGCAGAAACAACGGCTCGAGTATTCTTCAAACATGTGGTCAAATATTGGGGTGTTCCCAAGAGCATTGTCAGTGATAGAGACGGGCAATTTATAGGGTCATTCTGGTTATAGTTATTTCGTCTCTTGGGATCCTAGCTAGACATGTCAATCAATTATCATCCCCATATTGACAACCAGATAAAAAGATTTAATAGTCTCTTAGAAGAATATTTGCAATGGCTACCTTTACTTGTTGTGGCCCAATTTTGCTTCAATTGTCAGAAGAGCTCCACTACTAATAAAAGTTCATTTGAGATTGTTACAGGTCAGCAACCTCTGGTACCTTATACTCTTGATATACCATACAAAGGCAAGAACCCAAAGGCCTTCCTTTTCACAAAGACTGGAAGCACAATGAAGAGATTGCAAGAGCACATTTAGAGAAAGCCTCCTAGAGAATGAAGAAATGGGCCGATGAAAATCGACGACCTCAACAATTTCAAGTGCGAGATATGGTGATGGTGAAGCTACTACCAGAATAATTGCGGTTTCTTCGCCAATCGAGATAGAAGATTGATAAGGAGATATGAAGGTCCAGTGCCTATTGTTGCTAAAGTGGGACAAGTTTCTTATAAGATTGAGCCCCCAAAATGGATGCAAGTTCATCCTGTGTTTCACGTTAGCAACTTGAAACCATACCATCCAGACAAGAAAGATGTCAACCGCAATAAAACAATCAGACCGACCATCAGTAAACAACCACTAATAACCAAAGAAGTGGAAGAGATTCTAGCAGAACACATATAGTCATCTAGTCGGCGACAATTCAAAGAATACTTAATCAAGTGGAAAGGCTAAAGCGAAGAGAAGACTACTTGGGAAAAAGCCGAACATTTATCCTCATTCAGTCCATAGATCGATACCTTTTTAAAGACTCAGTTGACGAGGACATAGACTATTTGAGTGTGGGAGAGTGCAAGGGGGACATCTTGTAATAGGGGGAATTGTAATGAAGGAAAGAATCTTGTAATAAAAAGGCGAAACAATCTTTTCAAAATTAATTATATTTTTATAATTTCAAGGGAGTGATGGCTAGAACATATCTATGTCTCCTCCTGCCATATCTCAACATGTCTTTTAAGCTCTTTAGGGAGGAGTGACTAGTCACCAATTGGACTAGTTGCTCGGATTGGATGCTTGACGGGCTCGTTCGCCTTGTGGGTTGCCCCTCTACCCACACGAACATTTTATAATGGCTTGGCCATTTTTGTAATGCTCAATTGAATATAATGAAATACTAGCCCGATTTATACTCATTTCTGTGCCTTTCTTTGTATGGTTATGCCTCTTTGATGTGATGTCATATTTATGTGATCGCTTGTTATATTTAGGTGTTATCTTGATTACGCTATTATACCATGCTTGCAAATGCTATTGATTATACGGTCGTTGGCCTGAATCTAACCCGTGTCTCATCTTATATGCAAAATTAGCGTAATAACCCTTGGCTAGCTTACTTGAATGCAATTCAAGTGAGCGCCACACGGTCTTAAGTGCATGGGCCTGTGACACCGGTCATGGCCAGATTTGGGTCGTGATATACAGTTAATAAAGGTAACAAATTGTGGAGAAAATGGAGGAAGTTACAACTGCAACGTGGAAAATGGTGCACTACTGATAGTTGGAAAGTAAGTGGAGATCATGGGCAACTGTTATTTTGGCATTGAGGCTATAAAAAGAAAGATCACTTACAGAGTAAGGGACGCACGACACAATTACTCAACATAATCAAACTCAACTCCAATCTTAGCAATTTTAATCAATTTCCTTTCAATTTCGGTTGTTAGCTTTAAGTCAATTATTTGTAGTTCAATATTTTAATTTCATCAGTAAAGACATTTTTCTTTCAAGACATATGTTATCTAGTTTCTTATCACTCATTAGCTCAAGTTTCATTATTGTTAATATTTTCTCATTTCACTGCCATTATTTTATAGCGATTAAATTTAGATATACCGTCGAAAAAACCTAGAGATTCACAATTGTTTAGTTAGAAGTCAATACGCAAAATTTTCGTTTTTAGTTTGAAAACACTTTAATTTCCTGATATACTCGCACTTTCTGACTTTTTTTTTTTTTGTAGCGAACATATATATTCAATTGAATAGTATGCTAAGAAAACACTCATTCTTCAATTCATAATGTCATATATTCAAATGAATTTCATAATTTGAGCAAATTTCCAATTCAAGCGGTAATTCACAAATCACAAAAATAGAGTTGTTTTGTACTTTCGGCTTTCACTCCGAAGGGTTATTTATATTTGAGGTATAATTCGTTCTAAAGAGTATAGTTTAGGATCTTCAAGTAATTAGTGACATAGTAAATAATAGATTTTCCTTTTCATGATAAGCTAGCCTCACTACAACAAATTCGAATTAAATAAATTTTACAAATTTAATCCTTGTTTTTTCTAAAATTTTAAGGCAATTTCTTGTTTTAAATTGCATATCCAAATCGAATTTATAAATAGGATTGCAAGCTTGGTTTATAAATTTCTCTATGTATTTAGTTTAAATAAATATTTTCCACTCAGTTCGTCAAGTATCCCTCGTCATATATTATTCTTATTCTAGAAATTCCAATTCAATCGACACTTCCAGCTAGCTAGACTCAGAAATAGGACGGCAAGAAGAGTAGTCATACACGGTTAATCATATCCAAATATCTAGTTTTTATATAATCTCAGTCAACAATTTGGGCTTTGTCATTAATATTAATAAAAAATTTCTGCTTATCAAAGAATAATAAAACAATTTGGGTTTTGTCACTTTGCCCTAAAGTCCTATCCCAATTTCCAAAAACTTTCCATGATTTAGACCTATACGACTTGGTCTTCTTTCCTTTCCTCTAACTTCTTTGCCTTATCCTTTTCGAATTTGTTTAAAAGGTACCACCTCTTACATCACTGCATTGAGTCTTTTAGCCTTTCTTCACGTTTTATTTGCTTGACCAAACTACTCTATTGGCCAGCTCCTATAAATGTACTCTAATTAATCCATTCTCTAGCTAATTGAGATTTAGTTTTAAAATGAATCAAGTTAAGGCTCATCACAACTCAAAAGGAAATGTACCCTTTTCATGGGAGAAGAAGCCTGGTGTATCTAAGGTGACTAACCCTACTACTAATCATGATCAAGAAGATTTTATTATGGTAAAGCTTCCTCTTCCTCCATATCCGGTTGAGAGCCCTAGGGTTTCAACTTCAGCCCATGACATCAATATTCCTCTTCCTCCATGCACGTTTCAGCCTCCTCCACCTCTTCCTTCAAGAACTTCTTCAAGAAAAGGGCCACTTAGGGAGGCAGATGATCCCTTTTTTGCAGCTTATATGGAGTGCACTAAGAGTACTAGGAAAGGTAAGTTGTCTAGGAATATTAATAATGATGTTTCTCCTGCTGGGTCTCGCTTGAAAATGGGTTTTCTTAAATTTTCATGTAAAAATTCTTGTATTGTTCGTGACGATAATTTAGTTAGGGTCTCTCAACTTCCACAGAGACAGAGGTGAGAAACTGCACCATTAATTTGCGAGCCTTGAGTTTACTGGTTCAATTTTCTTGGTCTTTCCACAGTTGTCTGTAACGTAATTCATAAATGACACTATAGCGCGCATGATGGCGAATTGATTTCTTTAAATTCTCATTTATAAGTGTAATTATTTTGCGAGAAAAAAATTATAATAAAATTTAATTTAGTGGGTATTGAAGTTAATTTCTTTTAAATTGGGTTTTTAATTATGATAATAGAAAATTAAATCAGTTTTTAAGGTCTGCTCAAAAGGAAATGTACCCTTTTCACTGGCTTACTGCCGCCGGCCCGCTACTCATCTGCTATTTTTTGACGTTGCCATCTTTACCATCATTCCGCGCCCTGTACACATAAGCTCCTTGTATCATAAATGTGTTCCATATTGTTATTTAAAATTTAAACTTTGACTACTGAATTTAAAGTTAAACAACTTATTTATATTAAGTTATAGTTTAGAGTGTGATTTATTACAGGGGTAAGGGGTATAGTTTATTGGCAAAATTGCCCCTTTGACCCACAGAAAATACCGAATGTCAATAATAAACTTATATATCGTTTATCCTCTTCATCATCTTGAAGAAATTAAATTAAGAGCCCTAATCTTACATCACAACCTTGATTAGCCCTGCACATCAACGAAGCCCCTTAATAATTCATAATAAATATAAATAATTTCCAATAGAGAATGGTCATATTATTTTCATGATTTTAACTATATATAGATTACTTGTAAGATTAAAATATAAATAATTATAATAAGACGATATATACTTTAAGAGCTCAAGATAACAATAAACATTAAATTTAAAATGTATAATTAAGATTATGTAAAACAAGTTATTAATTAAATATTTTAATAATTAAAAATTACATTAAAAATAAAATATAAGTAAAACTAGACACTCATTGCTATGATCTGTTGAAAGTTTATGCCAACACGCTTTGCATTACTTGTTCAGACGGTGAAGGAAATATATATTAAATAAAAATAATTTTTACATGATAAATTGGCTTTCTTCATAATAAAAATCAGATTTGAACAAGTAAAGTTCTATTAATTAACATTAAAGAGCTGAATATATATTTTTTCAAATTACCTTGTAAAATTACCCCTTACTATTTTTCCTTTTCCCTTGATGATGGTTGTAGGAATCTGAGAAATACTGACCAAATTATCACTAACAACACCACAAGAGTACATACTAGTGCAAGACAAAGTGTGAGCACCGAAACTCTTCCTCCTCCTTCTCCTTCCTTCACTTTCACCATTCACAGTAGGAGTAGGGTACTGATCATCATTAGTACACTTCTTGTATGCCAACAGAAAAGGATCTCTGCTATCCACATCATACCGATTAATCTTGTTGAAAGAATTTTTAAAAGGAGCCTGAATTACAGCTGCTGCTGGTAAAAGAAATGGAATTTGCAGAGACCGATCATCAGCAAAAGAAACCTTAATGCCATTCTTGGATTTGCAGGGAGGAGGAGGCAGTGTTTTCGCATTAGTGATTTCTTGATATGTAATCTTGGACACTCCAGGCTTTTGTTCCCACGAAAACGGCACTTTCACCTCAGAGTTTACCTCAATATCACTCATTTTCTCCAGGTATTAAGTTGTTGTTAGAACTTAAGTATTATAAAAGAAAAAACAGAAGGCTCAGGCTCAGGCTCATGTGCTTTATGCCTTCTAACGGCTTTCTTTCCAATAAAAAGGGACTTGGTTTCTTTTCTTTCTCCAAAACATGAAACTTTAATTTCACCTTTGATTTCAAAGAAAATTTTAAGTATTGCGTCAAAGTCAAAGAGTTTATCGTGCAAAGGATGATGTTCGAGGACAGTTAACGTAGCAAATTTTGTAATGAAGTTAAAGAACTATTCCAAATTTCCAACAAACTTGGTAGTTTGCGTCGAGTGAGAATATTCTTATATATAGTTAAAATTAGGTGTTTATGCGTTTCATTTATAATTTTCATGATATATGTAATCTTGAATTTTATTTCAAAGCCTTACTCAGAATCTCAATTCAGCATTCATCTCGTCTTACTAATGATCAGCAATATTAGAGGTAATGGAGTCGCATTAATACGGTGTCAAATTCAAATTCTAACTTAACTAATTAAAAAATTCGAAACTCAAATTTGACTTGAATTCAATCGAGCGTTTTTTTTAGTTGTTCAAAACTCTAACTCCAAAAATATATTTGAGGAATTAGAGTTCGGCTCGACTTACAACTAAAAAACTCAATAAATAATATATTCAGTTTGATTCGACTCAATTAAGTTTAAATACATTTAAATATTACGAGTATAAAAATAATTTAATAAATAACAAAATAAATTAACTATTTGATTAAATTTGTGAGCTTTTAATCAAATTTGAATACTTTACACGTTGAATTTGAGTAGGAATGTGATTTGTGAACAATCATAATTCATATTAGCCACCGTCGAATTTTCTTTTATGAATATTATATTGTTGGAGCAGTCATAATAATTAAATTCTGAAATATTATATAACAACAAATACATATAATCTTAATTCGTCTGTCATAACTTTGTCATATGCAGACTTCTTAATTAACCCAAAGAAAAACCAGCAGCCCCATTTCGTTGGTATATCCTGGATTCTGACAAAAATGGG
>CATIWF010091834.1:0-36337 GCA_949630135.1 Balakata baccata | reverse complement strand
TATAACACTTAGGCAAAATCTCATTAACATTATATTCATAAGTACTCCATTTAATAACATAGAACATATGCCTTACACATTCATTCCATCATATTTAGTAACTAACACTCACATATAGGTGAGTTTGAACCCTAGCACTGTGATGCGTGCCACTGTGATGTTAGTGCCATTGGCCAAACCCGTTGCAGGGCTATATAGGCCTAGAGTAGCATAAGTCCCAACTAGGACTTCCTTTTCTCGACTAGGAAAGGCTTGACACCAGTAGGAAAAATTTCAGTTTTCACATATTGATCCAAATCCCTTGATTTCAAGGTATATAACCAATTTCTAGAACATTATACATTATTGAAATAGACCATTTTGTCACTGTGAACAAGCCATAATCCATCTAATTCTTATTTCATCAATTTAACATGAAAAACAAGACTAATTTATGTCATTAATTCATACCAACGTATTCAAACCATTTGGATCAATAATCATGACATTCAACTGATACAAAACATTCAAAAATACCCATTCACTAGCAATCATGCAGCTAGAAAGTGAATAAACATGATTATATGTACAAATCTTAAACAATAGAGTTGCAACCCTCACTATCAACGTCTCTCACATGTTCTGATGTCCATTTCTATTTTCTTCTCCGTTCCCTAACATCAAACATATGAATCAAATGTCACAAATCATTCTATACCTTTTGTTCTATAGGGACCATATCAAAACATTGGAAAAACCCTAATTTAATATGATTATAACCATTAAAATGGTGCTAAGGATGTTAAACTATTATCACACTTACTGAATCACATATGAGAGTCAAGAACAGAGGCGAATAATCTGATAATAGAGGTTGTTTGGCAGAAGTCTCGTATTCTTGATGAAAACACCAAAAACCCTAATTTAAATCCTTGATAATTCAATCTAAATTATGTTTTCAAGTGTTTAGGTGAAGGAGAATGAATGGAAGGGTTTCTATAGCGTCTAGGGTGTGCAAGTGTCGACTGGATTTTTGATTTGTGTAGAGTAGGGTACAAGAGGAGAGTCCCGATTGGGAAAACGGGTGTCCCGAGCAGGAGACCTCTCTCGATAGCAAGATTACCTTTCCCGAGCGGGATTCGGTTCTGCCCACCAAAATATAAAATAAGCCAAAATTGACCCATTTTATATTATTACTTTTAATTACAAAAATACATCTCAAAATCCGTATAAATTCTAGACCCTAAATTGTGGGCGTTACAGTCACTTTATTTGGCAAGCGATTTCCTGATATACAGGATCAGCTATGAGCCAATGTGGAATGATTGTTTTCCTATATATGGCTCCTAAACATTCTTAGGGCTATGCATTATCATGTCTCAAAGTAATTTTGCCTGCTCCTTTAGATATTAATTCATACTAGCTATTTTTGGCCATCTCTTTAGTTTTTGCTCCTTTTCTTCCAATAGACTTTGAATACTTGTAGTTTCTTTTTATATTGTACTATTTATTTGTTTTAGAAGGAAAATGAATTTTTTCCATGATACACTTTGATTTAGTTTAAAATTGTTGAAATACATTGAAATTGGGGCAGTAAATTGGGGTTGTGGATCCCTGTCTCTATAGGGGGCAGGGATGGGGACTAAAAAAAATTTCTCCATCAGGGATAGGGGTAGGGTTAGGGACAGATGAGAATTTCTCCATCAGGGAATAATCCACCCTGTTGCCACTTCTAGTGCTTAATGCTATTAACAAACACATTCAGGCATTTTTTTGGGTGTGGTGATGACTCTAATTTCAAGCTTCATCGTGTTAGCTATATGTTGATTAAGCCTAAGAAATTTGGGGGTTTAGGTGTGTGTGACATTGCTTTCCAAAATAAGGCCTTTCTTTTTAAATGGTTATGGAGACTTCACTTAGATTTTGATGATCTATGAGTTAAACTTATACTCACAAATATGATGCTGCAAAAGTTGATTATGTGATTGATAAATAGTTCTTTTCTTCAATATGAAAAGGTATTGCACCCACCATCCTATATAGAGGTGATTTCTCCATGTATATTCAGTCTAGTTTATTTTACAAGCTTGGGAATGGTAGGAGCATTCTTTTTTGGCATGACAGTTGGGTTGATAAACTCCCCTTAGCTGATTTATTCCCATAACTTTATATCTTATTTGTTGACTGATTTGCTTTTATTCATGACATGAGTTTTTGGGGCAATGGAGTTTGGTTTTGGTCTTTTAAATGGATTCGTGATCTGACCGAACATGAAGTGGAGCATTTCATCTTTTGTTGCAATCTCTTGAAGGTATCTCATATGTTCAATTTGTGAGTGACTTTTTTCGATGGAGTCTTAATGGTAATGGCTGTTATTCAGTTAGTAGATTGTACAAAGGGTTTCTTGGAAAGAATTGCATTGAGGATCCTTTATGTTGAATCCTTGGCTTAATTTTTTTTCCTATTATGGTTAAGCTTTTTAGGTGGTTTGCTTTTAATGGCAAGTTGGAAACTCTTGACTTCTTATTTGATAGAGGGATATGTCCTATCTCTAGCAACTTTCATAGTTTTTGTGGGAGGTTTGGTGAAACCACTGATCATCTCCTTTTGCATTGTGACTTTGCTTGGAAAATTTGGCACTACTTCTTCAGGTGGTGGGGTATTTCTCTTGTGGTTTTGTGCTCTCTTCCTAGGTTTTTTGCTGGGATAGTTGTGTTAAGGGTCCATTTCAACAAAATTTTTGGCATTGCTTATTCTTGTATATCTATTGGTCAATCTAGTTGTGTCGGAATCAGAAGTGCTACAACAACCTCAATCCTGATTGTCAATATGTCATTTATCAAATTTTCTACCGTGTTTGGTTATGGACAAAATCAAATCTTAGCTCTTTCCCCTACATCTTGACTTCCTTGCACATGTCTCCTATTAGGATATAGTCTTGGAGCAATAAGAAGCATGGAAGACTGAGGCGAATTGGCTAGTGTTTTCTTATCTCAGCTTCATTTGGTGTTGAGTTTAGCACAGGTGTTATCTTGGTTTACTTTTGGTTTACTCTTGTTTTTCTTATATGTTGCTGCAACTTTTCTTGGTTATCTTTTGGCTTGTTTGTTTTGTTCGATAGCTCTTGTATTTATGTTCTTTTTCTTTCCCATTCGTTTGGCTTGAAGCAAGGTTTGTTGTCTTGTTCTTGCTTGTGTATTAGTTTTAGAGAGGGATATGTTTATCACCTTAGTCTTTGCTAAGGTTGTTTTTCCCCTCATTTGATTAATAAAAAAATTTTAAGCTTATATAAAAAAAACCTTCAAATTGACTTAAAGTCATTTTAAAGCAATGATGAATCTACAATTATCAATTCCGACTATTAGGCCAATCCAATTTTAATATGGTGTCAAAGCTATAAGAGGACTAATTGCAACATGACTATGAATTATGTGGATAAAATATGAGGCCTAAAAGAGTGGAAAAAGACCCAAATCAAAGATTGAGAAAAATGGATAATTGTAGAAGTCTGGCTCAAAAATGGAGAAAAAACCCAAGCAGATAAAAATGATAGCAAGTGACAACTGGGCCAATACCCGTTGTATTTGATGGAAAATATTGAAGATAATCTCACATTAGGAGCTTAAGGGATAGAAGAAAGTTATAATTGTGGTACAACTAATAACTTCATATTGACTTTAGTCATTTTAAAGCAATAATAAATCCACAATTATCAAGTTTGACTGTCTCATTTTTGTCAGATTAGTTTTTCCCCTCATAAGAAAAAAAAAACCAAGATAAGAAGAAGAGGGAAGAAATCTATTTAAATATGCTCTTAATTATTATTTTTCTATTTTCTTTTTTAATATGATTATATCTAAAAATATATATTTTCTTCTCATTCAATAATTTCTTTGTTTTTAAGGCATAAGTACTTTTCTAAGGAACCATAAGAAAAAGGTTTGGTATAGAAATGAAAGTGAACTTTGGAATGGAAATATTCTTCTATAGTATAATTTCACCTTATCTGTTATCTCGTTGGATTTACATTATTTTTGAAAATAGTCTTATTGGGTTCACTTAATTAATTATTAAATGAATAGAGAAAATTGATTGGTTTGTCCTTTGTTTACTATTCTGATTCCTATTCAAATTAAATAAGTAATCACTTTGCAATCAAATATAGTTTAAAAGGAAAAGAAAGAGTCATATTAACATCCGTTATGTAGAGAAATTTTTAAGTAAACTATGTCTACTATGTCATTTAAAAACTAATTCAATTATTTATTGACATGTATTTAATTGCTTTATTATCGTTGGTTGAAGTAAATGCAATATACATACATATCATTTAATTATTAGATTAGTCTATATATAACATGGTAGACATAGTCTACCTAATAATATCTCTAGTCATATGTCTTGTATCCTTTGACGAACCTTAGGCTACTAATTAATATTCAAGAGGCTTTCTACCCAAAAGTAAAAGAGTCAAAATAGATAAAGGAATTAAAACTAAATTAAAGTAGAATCTATGGTAATTATTGTTGCTAATAAATTTTCAGCACCTAAAATTGTTGGATCTTGCAAAATGAAAAGTGCTTCTTCTCTCCATCCTACATATATGTATAAAATAATTAACAAAAAATTTTTGAGATTTATTTTACTTATTTCCCTTTAGGGTTTGCTTTTGCTTGAAGAAAGAGGCTGGGATGTTATGGTCATAAGAAACTTGGGAGTTGTAGTGGGTTGGAAAGGGACAAGTACAAGCCAAGCAAACAGAGAATATAAAATATAAAAGTCATCATGTGAGAAAAATGAAAACCACATCAAATATCCATTTAAAACTAAAGGCAGAAATAACAAGAAACTAAAACCCTCTTCACTCAATAAATATTCACACAAGCAAAGAAAAGAATTCCCCCCCTTAGCCTCACCCACAGCAATCTTATATTCTGTTCCATTTTGGAATTCTTCAGCCTCTCTCTCTTTGAATCATGGCATTATTTTTTAAGAGGATTGCAATTATCTCTATTTTTCTTCTATTGTCTCTATTTTTCTCAGGTATCCATTTTATATATTTTATTTAATTTCTATTTTTTATCCTTCATATATATATATATATATATATTACGTACATGACATGTTGTGATAGGTTGATTTAAGAATTTTTTCATGTACCTCATCATGGCTAGTATTTTTTGCTGTCGATATACTAAAGTTTTGACATTAATTTGCAGATGATGGTTTTCTGCCAGGAGTGACATCTCTTGGAATCAATTATGGCCAAGTGGCTAACAATTTGCCACTGCCAGAGAGAGTTCTTGATCTGCTAACCACCCTTAAACTGACCAAAGCAAGAATCTACGACACCAATCCTGAAGTGCTAACAGCATTTGCAAACTCCAGCATTGAACTTATTGTCACAATAGAAAACGAAATGCTACCTGTCTTAATGGATCCTCAGCAAGCTCTCCAATGGGTTAGTACCAAAATCAAGCCATACTTTCCAGCCACGAGAATATCCGGAATTTCAGTCGGAAATGAGGTGTTCACAGATGATGATACGACATTATTAGCATACTTAGTACCAGCAATAGTCAGCATTCATGGGGCATTAGCACAATTAGGCTTAGACAAATATATTGAAATATCAACACCAAATTCTCTGGCTGTTCTTGCCCAATCTTTCCCTCCTTCAGCAGGTAGTTTTAAGAGTGAAGTTTCAAGTGTGATGGCACAGTATTTGCAATTTTTATCAAGCACAACATCACCATTTTGGATAAATGCATACCCATATTTTGCTTATAAGAATGATCCTAATAGGGTAACCTTAGATTATGTGCTTTTTAACCCTAATTCAGGCATGGTTGATCCATACACCAAGTTACACTATGACAATATGCTCTATGCTCAAGTTGATGCTGTTATCTTTGCCATGGCTAGATTGGGTTATGGTGGAATTGAAGTTCGAGTTTCAGAAACAGGTTGGCCATCAAAAGGAGATCCAGAAGAAGTTGGTGCGACCATTGAAAATGCAGCCACTTATAATAGAAATTTGCTAAGAAGACAATTAGAGAATGAAGGAACACCATTAAGGCCTAATATGAGATTAGAAGTTTATTTATTTGCCTTATTTAACGAGGATATGAAGCCTGGACCAACATCAGAGAGAAATTATGGTCTGTATCAACCTGATTGCACCATGGTTTACAATGTGGGGTTATCTGCCCTTTCAACCTCATCATCAACATCATCATCATCTTCTTCTTCTTCTTCAACATCATCAGCTTCCATTTCTCTCACTAATTCTGCAACAAAGGTAAAGCCATAGGTTATTTCTTAAAAATTTTATTCTTCTTAAACTTCGGTCAATATTATTTTTTTCTTTTAGGTTAAATTAAATTTACACATACAAAACAAAAGTGTATATATATTGTGGGACCATTATAGAGGGGAAAAGTGTATACGTCACTCATGAACAATTTGTATAAATTTGTTCTCATTCAATAAAACTGCTGCTTTTATTATTATTATATATTTTTTTTGGTACATAACTTTTGATAAAGAAATAATCTAATAATTTTCTTTTCTTTTATTTTTTTTCTCTCCTTAAATGGAATTTATGGTGGAACAGGCTTCAAACAAGGAATATCAAAGCTTGGTGTACTGGATGTTTGTGTATTTGCCGACCTTCCAAGTTTTTTTGAGAAGACTTTTTTGAGCATTCGGAGTTCAGATGTAAATATATAATATTGATATTTCTTCGGTAGGAAATCAAGTAAACAAAATCATCAAACTAGGCGACTCAGATCATTTGCACCAACATGGGATAAATTGCATAAGTGGCCCTTAAACTTTGATACTTGTAACAATTTGGCTTTTTGAAGTTTAATTTGTAAAAGTAAAATACCTAAACTTATCATAAATATAACTTAAAAGTCCTTTTAGCATGTTGCAGGTAATAATATTAGTTGAAGATGATATGACATTTTTTATACAAATAATACTTTTGTTTTTAAATTTTCTCTCCTTATTTTCTTGCTCTTCTCTTTTTTTTTTCTTTTTAATATTACATTTTCAAAGAGCAGTTCTTTATAAGAGTAGCAATGGAGCAGATTCGAGGCAGATTTCTCCATCCACGTTCCTAACCTCGAAAATACAATCTTGTCTTTGATCCCAATCTCCAATTTTATCAATAATTTTTACTTTATGTTAATATTAATAAAGTTTTTTATTTTTATTATTTTAGGTAATAAGTTAATTACAAAAATTTTAAAATAAAAATTTATTTTTTATATTAGGACAGGGCACATACAGACCTTCTGTTAGAGAGGTGCCATAAAGGCAACCACCTTAGACACTTAATGTATACATACATATAGACATTTTTGCATTATATTGGTGTTCATGCATATATGAATTGATATAGATTTTAAATCAAATGATGTAGTTCATGATATATATACAAAACATGAAGGAAATTATGATGAGATCATGATGATGAGATTCCTATCATTTGTAAATGTGTTTATATTTAAATTATCCTTAGTCATAGGATTAACAAGATGAAATGTTGTTAATTCGAAAAAACCAACACATGTTATACTTCTTGATTGGATCAAATAGTTGATTTCATAAACTATAGACATAGGATGTTTAAAGTTAACATGTAGATGTTTGCTAAGTGTAGCCAAATACATTGGATGACCTGCCATGAGACAATCACATGGTTTATCTATTCATATGTTAGTGATAGTCTCATCATAGAAATGGTGTAAGTATCCTTAAACTTGAGATGCTCAAGATTATATTGGATATTGATTCTATACTTTGACTTCGTTCCTTGTTACCTCTTACAGGTCGTTCTTAGGGAAGTGATTGAGTATACCTTGATGTATTCGAAAGTAGTTGAGTAGGCAATAAGGAAATTCACCACTCCTGCTAGAAGGAGAGTATATGTGTGGTTTCTTGTGGAGAGCATTACTCTGAAATTCCTGCGCAAGGTGGACATGTTTCAAAGATGGTCTTCAAGGACATATTTTATTAGAGTAATGAGTCTTATAGACAAGAAACAAATATCACTTAGACTAGGTGTGACGTAGTTAGTCTAGTGGGAGTTGACACATTGTCCATACTCTAAGTCAAGTGGGGTATAGTGAGGTGAAAGGATAAATTGCACAAATAATTGTTCTATGGAAGGGTTCGAGTCAGACCACTGACCTTTTCGGTCAATTGGGAGTTATGATGTTTGGCTAGATATCGCTTTTGACTTGCTCAATATTATATGATAAATTGTGTGGCCAACATAACTGGGAACCTATTGGGTCACACACATAGAAGAATGTGACGAAAGAATAAAATGAGCCTTAGATTTGATCCAAGTTTAAGAGAGAGAAAATTTAGACTGGACGGTTTTACATACGAGGAAAATTTTTCTAGACACAAAAGGCCTCGTGAACATGAGATGCTCAATGTGAGCGTGGAAGTGGGCAAGGCTAGATAGCTAGTGGTGCCCTATGGGCCCACACAGGGCACTATAAGCCAACAGGCCTGTGCGCTGTGGACCTGTGTTGCACGTTGCGGCAGCCAGTAGCCTACCGATTGGGTTCTCTTTGTCCAATTTGGACTCCCTTTTATATATCCTACTTGAAATTGGATTATTTATGCCCTAGGGGCAAATAAAATACATATAAAAGGAATTTTAAGGCCGAAAATATAGCAACCCACATTAGAGAAAATTAATTTAGAATTAATTCTCTTCTTCTTCTTCTCTCGTGAATATTCAACCATACTAGCACATTGATTGTTTGTTCACCCATTATCATAGTCGGTTTTCTTCATCATCTTCGTGTGGATATTGATAGAGACATCCAAGTTAGGGTGTTGGTAGTTTACTACAACCCAATAAGAAGAAATAAAGTCACAACATAGAGAAGATAAAAAATAAAACAAGGTAATCATCTTCATCCAAGTAGTTGGTATATCTAATTTTAATATACATAAGATGATCCATTGGTTCTAGGATTTCTAAATTTTTAATTTTCCGTTATACTATGCATGTGATGCATGTTAGAAATCCAACACCTTCTCTGTCTTGTCCTCACTACAAAACATTTTGGATTCGGAGTAAAGAAAAAATTATAAAAAATTGTTCCCTTTTGGAGCTAGTTCGGATCTGGATTCCATGGGTTCAGGTCCAATTATCCTTCCTAGTTCTTTTTTCAAATAGAGATGAGAGAGAAAATAAGGAGAAAAAATTAAAAAAATATGTAGATGATCATGTAATATCTTTACCTACAAACTGTTAAGGGACTTTTATGTTACATTTATAATAAGTTTGAGTACTTCAGTATTACAAATTAAATTTTGAGGGCCAAATCATTACAAATATCAAAGTTTAGGGGTCATTGGTGTAGTTTATCCAGTTAACATGGTATTTCAAAATGTTGACAATTGCTTCACATAATTATCATTCTGGCCATAACCTTTCTTCACAATGAAGTCTCATTCATCGATGTTTATTGTATCTATTCACCAAGTTGTACAACATTTATTTCTTTGGTATTTTTCCCTTTATTTATCAAACATTGTAGAACATGCTCGTGTAAAACATATATATGTGTATGCTAATAGATACATTGTTTGCGTAAACTAGAATAGAGACAATAACCTTGTCAATCTCTCACCTTATTGGTCACAAAGAAAGGCATTTCTCTTTACTTTTGGACGTGGATTCCATAACTGTTTTTAGATATACAGATATTGAGAAATTTTTATATAGATTGAGTTTACCACATTATCCACAGACCAAATTAATTATACAATGATATATATATATATATATATATTTTCTTCACATCAACCAACGAGAATAAAACAATTAAATGCATATTATTGTGTGATTGAATTGGATTAGTAGACCGGATCTATCTAAAAATTTCTCACAAATATTTCTTAACTTTGCTTTCCTTCTCTCTACGCCATCAAATCTACTAAAGAAAGAAATATTAAATAATTGTACTAATAATATATCATAAAAATGAAAAATTAAGATTAGAAAAAATATATATATTTATAAGATAATGTAGGCCAAAGTGTAAAAAGGGTTGGCCTTTGTTTGGTTCTTTTTTATCAAAATAGGAAAATTGGGCGGCTGAGCTTTATTCCTTTGAGAAATATAGTGTCAGCATTGGGTCATTTTGGTATCTTTTGCAAAGGAGCTTTTGTATTGTTTTTTCTTCATTCACTTTCTGTGTAGAGAAGTATATAGATATCATGAGGGAGACAGTGCCAGCTCAGCCTTAGTTCCAACCTGATGAGGATGGTTTCACAGTTCCACATCAGCTAATGTGGTGTGCATGCACCCCAACCATTTTCATGGAGCCCCACCTACATATTTTCTTTTAGAGAAAAACACAAATTTCTAGGGAATCCAACAAAGAATGTATATAGGTTGTTTTCATATTGCATAATCAAGATATAACGGCCCATGTCGGGGTGGCAATTTGTATCAATGGATCGTGTTCGCATTGTATTATGATATATCGACACAATAAGAGTCACCATAAATATAATATAATAAGTTAATTGTGTTTAAAATTTAAATATGAATATGACTCACTTAATAATTAGTTAATACGGCACGACATATTTAACACGATTAACTTATAAAATTAGTGTAACACGATCTAGTTAATGTATATATGGGCTATAATGTGTTGGGTTAAACATGTCAACACAACACGAATTATTAATGAATTAGACGTATTTTTTTTGTATTAGCAGGTCAATCAGAATACGACACGACAATTTTCTTATTTTTATCGGTTTGATACGATTGTGATACGAACATAATAAATCTCAATCCTAAACCGCAAATATCGTGTTAGGTTCGCGTTATGTTATCATGTGTTCATTATTGCCACCCCTATATCCATGTCCAATTGTTCTGGAATAACTTGCAAATGGCTAGACCACATGGCACAAAAATGGTTAATTTAATAGTTATCACTAGTAGCTAGTACATAGGCTTATAAGTCTCCTTTCATTTTCTCATTTTTTCATATGTGAGATTCCGAAACTAGCACATCTCCAAGTTTGACTTCTTATATTCTACCTAAATCTTCTCCCATATTTTGTTGATGTAGAATTTATCTAGGAATATTACAACTCATTCCTTATAAGCTCCACCATCGCTCAAGAATACACGCATGAGTTATTCTAATACTAAATTGTAACAATTCATATTCAACTGTTCTATAATGGTCAAACTACGTGGTCCAAAATGGTTATCACTAATAGTTAGTGTTTAGGCTTCCCTTCCTTTTCTAATTCTTTCATGTGGGATTTTGAAGATAGCAAAAGATAAACTATTTTGAGAAATATAGTGGCGGCTGAGCTTTATTCCTTTGAGAAATATAGTGTCAGCAGTGAGTAAAAAATTAGGTCTATTCATTATAAATTTATGTTAATTTGTCAATTATACTTAATTTTATCATAAAATATGAAAAACATTAATAATTTTGGATTCAAATAAAATATTATATATGTACGTAAAATTAGATTCACCAACACTATTTTTGGATTTAATTATAAAATTTTCATTATTAAGAAAGAAGTGTATTGATAACGTGAGGGAAATTAGGTTCTTTTTGTTTAACGTAAGAGAGAATATAGCTATCAAAATATTTTCTACAAAAAAAAAGGAAAATGATATATGAGAGCATAAAGAAGTTTTGTTTACGCATAGGAAAGTTGCATTCGTTTTCTTGGCTTTTTGTGCTAATTAATGAGTAATGACACCTTTGGGGTCCCATGCCTACCATCATGTGCATTTGCCTCATTGGTGAGATTATTGCACAAAATCTTTAAGCATAATACATTTAATTAATAAAAATTTGATTCAATAGCTCAATTAATTCGTTACTAGTACATTGCACTCATATTGCGTTAGATATTTTTATGAGACATTTTATTATCTCTTAATAAACGAAAAATAAAATATAAATAAAAAATAAAAGTAATTAAATTAGTTAAACGATATAATATTTAATAGAAAAAATTAATAGATATATGATGAATGAAAATTAGTTAATTTCATGCGGAAAAAAATTATTTCATGCATTAAATTGAAAATGACAAAATTTTAATAAGGTAATTAATAAATCTGATTTATATTAATTTTGGACATAAAAAAAATATCCATGTCTAATTTATTTAAAATTAATTTATGAATTTGAATAATTTTTTTAACACAATTTGAAAATCTAATTTCAATTAGGTAGAAAGATTATAATTTTAGTCTTAATAACAAATTTTATATGAATTATACGTGAAAATTAGTTTAAATTTTGGATTTTTTGATATGTAGAAGAAAAATTTGAAAAATAAAATTTGATTGATATGAAGAAGAAAAATTTTAGGAACAAAATTTATCAAAGTTCAAAAAAGTTTTAGTAAAACATTTTATATGAATTAGACATGAAAATTAATTTAAATTTTAAATTTTTTGATATGAAAAAGAAAAATTTGAAGAACAAAATTTAATCAAAGTTGTAAAAAAATAAATAATTTTTTTTGCACGATGATAAGGGCAAAAATGTCACTAAAAGTATAGATTGCATGATGATAAGAGCAAAAATGTCACTAAGAGTGTAGAGCTAGAAATGAATTTAGGCAATATGTAGGCCACAGGTAACAATAGACTTCTTAGATTCACTCGACATGAAAAAGTATCAATATATAATTTATTTACAATTAATTTATAAATCTGAATAATTTTTTTAATATAATTTGAAAATCTAATTTCAATTAGATAGGAAGATTATAATTTTAGCTTTAATCAAAGATTTTATACGAATTATACATTAAAATTAATTTAAAATTTTGATATTTAAATTAGTTTAAATTTTCAATATTTTTATATGAGAAAGAAAAATTTAAAAAACAAAATTTGATTGATATGAGAAAGAAAAATTTGAAGAACAAAATTTAATCAAAGTTCAAAAAACTTTAACAAAAAAATTTTATACAAATCAGACATGAAAATTAATTTAAATTTTAGATATTTTTTATATGAGGAAGAAAAATTTGAAGAACAAAATTTAATTAAAGTTGAAAAAGATAAATATTTCTTTTTGTATGATGATAAGGGCAAAAATGACACCAAATGTGTGGAGCTGGAAATGGGCTTAGACCATAGACCTGTGATGATAAGGGTAAAAAAATCGCTAAAAGTATGGAGCTAAAAATGGGCTTTGGCAATGTGCTTAGATTTATAGGCCCAGCAGCTGAAGCCCATATACTTGTTATCAGCCCAAGCCACTAGTATGTTTGCTTATTTTTTTTACTTTGAACAATACAAAATGATATCTTTCTGTTTGGTAGCAGAACGATGTTGTTTTGTAGCCAGACATTAAAATAAATAACCGAAATGACACGTTTTACTCTATAAGCAAAACAATGTCATTTTGCTGCTGATTATTGAAAAAATATACCAAAAGCAAAACTAGGACACTGTAGTAGCTACAGTGCCTCATGGAGGCCTTTTATTATATGGTAATAGATTTCTTGAATTAATATAAGCAAAAACTTTGACACGACTCTTTTCACTCTTATAAAGCTATCAAAGTTGAAATGCCAATTTCCTGTTCCACTGTCAGCTGGCCTTTGAGAAAACATATCACTAATAATTTGTGACAATTTTCTAAATATCTGGCAGCTAGAAAGCTGTTTCTAGTAAAAAATCCATCGAAACTTTTTGAAGCATATCCACATTGTTTCAATTGGATGTGAATGACTAGTGCTAAAGTTTTTGCTACAACACACTAAATGCATTAATATAGTTAAATTTTTATCTACAATAATAGGTAGCTTGTTAACTTATTACTTAGGTCAATTGATTTTAGATTGAGTTTATGGGTTTAAAAGGACAAAACTCTATTTTTTTTAAAAAAAAAATTATCAATTTAAAGAAAGTGATTTTTTCAGAATCAAAAATAAAATTAAAAAAAAGTCATCAAAATGTAGTTTTTTGTTATATGCTCATGGGCATCAAACTATAAATTCCACCAACATAAATGTCGATCCTCCTTATGTTTGGAATCTCTTCACCCTCACTTCGAGTTTTAATATTAACGAGAACAACAAATTCAGCAAGAAAAAACTTGGAATTACAAAACTTCTTTAATAAAAATCTTCAAGATCAGTACAAAGTTAAAAATATTATTGGTACCAAAACTTATCTCTTAGTTGCAAAATGATACCAAAATTTTAATTTGTAACAATTTAGTACTAAAGTCAAAATTCTAGTTAAAAAAACTGACGTGACATGTTGATCGGGTGACATGACATGTTGATGTGGCATGCCAACAAGCTGCCACATCATCTTTTTAACTTGAATTTTGATTTGGGTACCAAATTGCAACAAATTAAAGTTTTTGTACAATTTTCTAACTAAGTGATAAGTTTTTGTACAATAATTTTTTTAACCCATCAGTATGATATATTTTATTTTTCATGTGAAATCTTTTGTACCAACTGGCAAGAAGCCATCAGCATTAGAGCTCTCAGATCTTATGTTCTTTGTATTCTTAGGAAGAGAGATAGAGAGGGGGGAGAGAGAAAAAAAATGAGAAATACCAAAGAGGGAGGAATTAAGAATAACCTATTAAACATGTTACAAGTAAATTGATGAAAATTTGTTTACCAATTCAGTAAGTAACAAGTTAATTCTATTAACGGTTGAGATTAAAAGTAGTTGATATAATGACTCAAAATTGCAGGTGTATTGATACTCTAGGTGCATCATAGAACAACTCTTAATTAAGCATTAAAATTACTTTCTTTGAATTTTCTCATATGCGATAAAAAATTTGGCTCTTCTTTTATTCATTAGAAGGTCTAATGGACTACTATAGGTTAAGCAATATGTAATAGTTATATTCTTGCACTCACATAAAGATGTTAAATTTCTACCAATATTAATAGATAGTGGTGAGAAGAATTGAATTTGAGACCTCTTCCAATTTCCATAAGTGAAAATATCAATCAAATTTCACCATTAATTTATGATGACAAGAGATAGTCTTACTAGATTATAATCCCCTGATCCTTGACCCTATGATTCATTAATCCTAGAAGGAAGACATTACATAGTCAGAAGAGGTTCCCATGATTCCAGCGATCCTATGACCTTATAACCTCATGAAGTGATATTGTTGACTTTCATAAAGGAGCTATGAAACTAGAGGAGCTGGTCTTATAAGCTTATTATTATTATGATTCCATCCTATGACTATGATCCACAACCCTATGATCCAATAATCCTAGAAAGAGGACAACACTTGGTCAGAAAAGGTCTTCATGATCCCAACAGTCTTATGATCATATGACCCTATGCAGCCATATTGCTGATCCTCATAACTTGAGATCCGAAATCCTTATAAAGGACAAAAATATTGTACGACTACAGTATATAGAGCAAAGCGCCGAAATGACAAGCAAGGAGTATTAAATGCGCATATAGCTCAAGCACGCACTCATGATGGCTAACGTGGATAGCTAACCAAAATCATGACCTGACAAACCTGACTTGAGCCATATTGTGTCCGAAAATGATTAAGACATGTGACGGAGAAGAAGATTATAAAAACCCTAAGCAATATACCTAAAGGACAGGTTAACTCTTCATCTCTCTAACTACACTTTCTCTCTATGTTTCCTCTAACTGACTTAAGCATTGGAAAGGCTTCACCAAAACCTCACTCTAGTAAGCTCTTATTGTTTCAGCCGTGCAAAGATAAATAACTACTAGAGTTAGAAGTTATCATTGGTGCGGTGAGCGTGGAACATAGCTGACGAAATACATGTAGGAGGACTAAACTCGAAGACCTTGGAAAGAACTCCCCATTCCACCATTGCCAATCCCCGTGACATCCCTATATCCCCTCGCATCTTGAACCCTGCCCTAGACCATATTGCTGCTGGACCGGTGTCCAATCCCACCCCAGATATTTTTCATGTTTTATAACAACTTACAGCCACCATCAACAACATAAAACAAGACATAGCCATACTTAAAAACCAAACACCAACCCCTTCCCAACACCACCAAGATGAGCACGAAGAAATTTCTACCTCCATACGAGATAGATCTTTTGCTAACACACCCACTCACCAAACTCCACCTGTTGCCCAGGAAACATTCACCACTAAAGTTGACTTGTATCAAACAGTAAAAAGTCTTATGAAAGAGTGTCATCCATCATTCGGGGACTTCGATTATAGTCTCTGGAACACCTTACCATTGGCTGACCATTTAGTGCAAGATCCTTTTCCAAATATCAAGTTACCACGTTTACCTACTTATGACGATTCTGGAGAATCCCAAAATCACGTCTCTCAGTTTCGCACTATCATGGCTTTATACACAAACCAAGACTTAGTACTTTGTAAAGTCTTTCCAACAACACTGGTCGGTTTAGCCCAGCAATGGTATCAAGGTCTCAAACTAAACTGTATACACTCTTTTGAACAGTTGGCCTAACTCTTCAATACGTGTTTTGTCAACAGCATGTGTATTCGCAAAGTATCGGTAAAACTCCAGAAGGTGTATCAAAAAAAGGAGGAAACACTATGGGAATACATCGAACAGTTTAATAAGGAAGCTGTATTGGTAGATGACTTGGACCATAGTGTTGCAATTAGAGCATTCATGACAGGAACCACATCTAAGCTTTTATACAACTCACTAAATATGGACCGATCCTACAATTACACCGATCTCATGATCCGTGCTAGGCAACACATCTAGCTACATGAAATTATGAGAGCAGATGGTGATGCACTTAAACTGCGGATATCGATGATGGCACAAACTTTTGATCAGCGTGTACCCCCTAGGGCAAACCATGCCAACAGAAATGAATGGGGTGATTAGTCGCCATATTGGGGATAATCGGAACGAAGGCTAGGATATCAAGATTGTCCCCATCCCTTTGATAAAAAGTACACTCCTCTAAATGTCTCTAGAGGAGAAGAGTTGATGCCTGCCAAACATTTTAGAAAATCGTTGAGATGGCCTAGTAAGCTTAATCCCAAGCACCCTGAAAAAAGAGATCGAAGCAAATACTGTGATTTTCATAGGGATTACAACAATGATACTGAAAGGTGTTGGCAATTGCATCAAACGTCTCATACAAAGGGGATTACTATAGCAATTTATGCGATAAAAAATACCACATGAAAAACTAGGGCTACGAGCATCCTCGCAACCTGATGCCAAACCAAAGGGGCCAAGGGGAGAACCTTTGCTCTAATCAACATCATTGTTGGCAAAGTCAACTTATTAGGATAGGCACCCAGGAAACGAAAAAGAGGTTTTCATATTATCAGTAGCCAAAACTAGCTGGCTCTAGTTACTTTCTCTACTCAAAATGGTCTTTAATTGCCTAATGGTCATGATGATGCAATATCATAGAAGGTTGTATCCACAATGCACTAGTAAGAAGAATCCTTATTGACAATGGAAGTGTTGTCAATCTTCTGACGCTAGCAGTCTTTTGTGCCTTAAAAGAATCCGTCTCGGACCTCAAGCCAGTCTCTCTACTGCTTGTAGCATTGGGTGGACAATCAATTCCAGTCGAGGGATCAGCTTGGCTGGCGATACAGATTGGTACATATGAGAAATACGAAGATTTCTTTGTGAACTTCATGATTATGGATATCCCTTTCCCTTACAACATGATTTTGGGATGCCCATTTCTCCATAACTCTTGTGCATCCACGAACATCAAATATTTGACAATGAATATTTCCACCACCCGTAGAGAGATTGTAGTAAGAGGAGATAAGAAGGCAGCCAGTACAGCCTACGCAATGGCCCTTAAAGGGGTCACAGAAATGCTAACTGTGGAAACCCTAGCTAGGGAACTCTCAGCAGATGGCCCAACACCCGTGGAAGACATTGAAATAGTGGTAATTGATTAAGATATGTGTATTCAGATAAGGGAAAGCCTAAAAAAGGATGACAAAAATAAAATCCTTTCGACCATAAAAGAATATGTAGATGCCTTCGTATGGACCCCACAGGATATTTAAGGAGTAGATCCAGAGCTCACCAATCATCAACTAAATGTCAGTGAACATGCCAAACCAATCAAACAGAAAAAATGGTGGCATACTCCAAACAAACAGGTAGCAATCTCCAACGAGATAGATAAACTCCTGCAAGTAGGCTTTATTAGAGAAGCATAATATCCTAAATGGGTTTCAAATATGGTAATGGTAAAAAAGTCCAATGGAAAATGGCGTATGTGCATGGAATTCACTGACCTGAATAAAGCTTACCCAAAAGATCCATGTCCACTCCCTAATATCGATTAATTGGTTGACTCTACGGTGGGATACAAGATGTATATATTTGTTGATGCATACGCTATACACCACCAGATACCAATGGATCTAAAAGACTAAGAGAAAACCATATTCATCACAGATCAGGGACTCTACTACTACACTGCCATGTCGTTCGGTCTAAAAAATGCTGGTTTTACATACCAGCGATTGGTGAATAAAATATTCAAAGATAAAATTGGCAAGAATGTTGAGGTATACATCAATGATATGATTATTAAGAGTGTTGCACCATAAGATCACCCAAGTGACATTGGAGAAACACTCTCACTCCTTAGAATGTATGGACTTAAGCTGCACCCAGAAAAGTGTCTTTGGAATATGATCAGGCAAATTCTTAGGATTCATGATCTCACAGAGGGGGATCAAAACAAACCCCAAAAAAATACAGGCAATAGTGGACATACTCCCTCTAAGGACCATCAAAGAAGTTCAAAAACTTAATGGAAGAATCACCGCCTTAGGGCGCTTTATTTCATGCTTCGCCAGATGATGCTTTCCATTCTATAATGCTCTCAAATGCCTAAATAAGTTTGAATGGAATGAGGAATGTCAGAATGTTTTTGAGAATCTCAAAGCCTTCCCCCAGTCACCCCCTCTGCTTAGTAGACCATTGGAAGGCGAAAATTTATTCCTCTACCTTTTCACAACTCACGAAACTATAGGCGTTGTATTAATCCAAGAGGAAAAAGGGGAACAATATCCTATTTATTATTGCAATTAGGTCCTAAGAGGAGTAGAAACACAATATTGCATATCGGAGAAAATGGCCTATGCCTTGTATTTGGCAACTAGAAAGCTTCGGCCTTATTTTAAGGTTTACAATTCATAATCCGTACAGACCATCCCCTTAGAAAAAGTCCTGCACAAGGTAGATGCCACAGGACGAGTAATAGAAGAAGCCATTCAAATTGGAAGTTTCGACATTCAATATTAGTCGAGGAAAGCAATGAAAGCTCAAATCCTAGCTGATTTCATAACGGAATGCAACATAGAAGATCACAAAGAATAGAAACCATATGAGCAAGTTTAGACATTATATGTTTATAGAGCATTTGGATAAAAAAAGGCAGGGGCTGGTATCATTCTTACTAGTTCTACTAGATTTAAGATTGAGTGCATTATTTGAATCTTATTCCCTATAACTAATAATATTGTTGAATACGAGGCTATGTTGCTACAGATCCAAGCCGCACGAAAAGTAAGGCTATCAAATCTTATTATCCGTAATGTCTCCCAACTTGTTACTCGATAGATCACAAAGGAGTTCGAGGCAAAGGAAGTTGAGATGGTAAGATACCTAGAGAAGGTTAGACAATAAATTGCGCTTCTAGACAAGGATGGTACAAAATGGTCAATTGAACAGATCCCTCGATCCTACAATACTAAAGTGGATGCATTATCGAAACTCACTCTAGAAGGGAAGCCCTTTCCGCCACAAGTGCTAACATAATCACTCATCTCGTCAAGTCATTCCACAGAGCCGGTATTCATAGTAGGTGGAGATAGTTGGATGAAACAATCATTGAATGGTTAGAAGAGGGAAAGCTTCCAGAAGGAGAATCCAAATGCAAGAAGTGCTTGAGGAAAGCTGCAATATACTCTTTTCATGAAGGAATACTGTACAAACAATCTCATACCCATCCATGGCTCATATGTGTAGAGCCGACAAAAGGAGAATACATCTTGAAAGAGATACATGAAGGAATTAGGGGGGGGGGGACACAAGGGTGCTGAGGCCACATCAAGAAAAGCCCTTATGCAGGGGTATTACTAGCCTTCATTAATAAGGGATTCTAAGCTCCTGGTGGAAAGATACGGCAGCTGCCAAAAGCATGGTCATTACCTTAATGCTCCCCTAGACAATTAGCACCTCATAGGAGTAGCATGGCCATTCGCACAATGGGAATTGATATTGTAGGACCATTCCGAACAGCTAAGACATAAAAAAAATTCCTCATTGTAGCTGTAGATCACTTCAGCAAATGGGTAGAAGCAATGTCGATGGCCACTATCACTCAAAGAAAGGTATAAAATTTCTTCTCTGATGAAGTGATATGTAGATTCAGTATCCCTAACAAGATCATAGAAGAAAATGGCAAACAGTTTGATAATCAGGAATTCCGACAATTTTGCAAAAACTTGAAAATTGATCTCTATTTCACATCAGTCATATATCCACAAACTAATAGACTAACAGAGGTCACTAATAGAACCATTGTCCGAGGACTGAAAAAGAAGTTGAAAGAAGCCAAACAGGAATGGACGGAATACTTACCAAATGTCTTATGGTCTTATAAAACCACACTACGAATAACTACCGGTGAGACCCCATTCGGACTTGCATTTGGAATAAAGGTAGTTACTCCAATCGAGATAGGCATCCCAAGTTTTAGAATGATCCATTACAATGAAGGAAGAAATCCTCATGAAGGGCCAGCCTTAATCTCGTGGAAGAAGTTAGGGAGGAATCAGCAGTAAAAGCAGAAGTATATCGGAACTAGTTAGTATGAACCTTCGATAAAGGAGTCAAACCCAGAAGCTTCCAGAAGGGAGATCTTGTTTTAAAGAGAAAACGCATCCGGAGAGGAGTAGCAGTAGTTGGCAAATTGGACGAAAATTAGGAGGGACCCTACATCATTTGACAAGTAGTAGGACCCTTGACATACCGGATCACCAACCATACAGGGAAGGCGCTCCCTTAGACATGGAACGTAAGGAACTTGAAAGAATACTACGAATGAAGAGGCCAGGGGCATAAGTGTAACTAATGTTACTTACAGCGAATAAAACGAACTGCATATGATTTTTGGATCAAATGGTACCTAAGGGACACTTAGTTATCTTGGGATCTATAATCAAACGGTCCCTAATCTCCTTAAAAGGAAAACTTAGTTGTCGCGGGATTTGTAATCAAATGGTCCATGATCCCATGAAAAGGAACACTTAATTATTGTAGGGTCTGTAATCAAACAGTCCCTGATCCCTCGAAAAAGGGGGACACTTAATTATTGAGGGCTTAGTAATCAAACGATCCCTAATCCCATAAGCAAAGGATACTAAATTTTTGGAATCGTAAGCAAAAAATAATTAAACTCTTAAATTCAAGTTTACGAACGAATGTTATAAAGGGATCCAAAACAAAATGGTCCATGAATCCTCTATCATTTAACTCCAAAGGAAATGGAAGAAAGAAAGAATTATATATATATATATATATATTTAAGTGACTGTTGGACATCCAGTACCACTGTTTGCAGCACCTCCAATGCTTCCAAGATCCACAGGATGACTTTCCTCTTTTCCCTCTTCATCAGACTACACGAAGCTCAAATCCAAGTCGGGATATTGCTTTTGGATCTGTCGAAGGATAGATTCCTTTGCTTCTTCTTGCATATCCACAATTTGTAGAACTATGGAATCTGCCATTTGATTTACCCGCTTTATCTTCTTCTCATGATCCAAAAGCAATCAACCACGACGCTCAGTCTCATGGCTTAATTCCTCCTTTTTCAAGGCCAGTTCTTGATTCTCCACTTCCCGGGCCTTCAGTCGCTCCTCGGTCTGCATAAGTCTGCTCTCCAGGGTGTCCTTCTCAGCAGTCGCAACCACCAACTCTTCCTCCTTAGCAGCCAGTTGGCCCTCATTTTCTTGTAATAACATTGCCATCTAGGACAGATCATTTCTTAGCTTGACATTTGTCTCATTGGAAGTGATGAAGTCCTTCTCTAAGTTATCAAGCCTTTCATAAGCAGTGGCTCCTATAGTCACAATCTATGAAAAGGGACACACAGTTGTCATACAACCAACCTAAAAAAAAAAGCTATACCTGAAAAGGAAGGGTTAGCAACTGTTTCTTGAAGTTTGATCCGGTGGCAAGCCTTTCACGGATGTCGGTATCATTGCGAAACTGGCAAGACCTTACGAAATCATAGAATACACCAGGTCACTGCAATGACACACCACTGGGAGATCCTTTATGCCTCACAACTAGGGCCCGTCGGAAATCCTCAAAGACGTCAGCTATGTCAAAAGAGGGGCCCTATCTATAGGTCTCTTCCAGTGGATCCCTAGTGCATGTTTGATCCGTATCTTCGATCAGGGTTCCTTTTGCACCAATAGGGGATAAATTGATCATTTCCCGAATATCCCCTGACCCAACTTCCCTACTAGTAGGAATCGAGGCATCTAAACCTACCTCGGGAGGAGACCCGGTGATCCCAGATACAAGAGGACTAATAACTAGTGACACCCTAGAATCCTTTTCAGGGATAGGCATTAAGGGGTTTGCAATACCATATGGCTCACCTAAGCTCAAATGTGATGCTTTTCTCTTCTTTGAAGCTTTCACTAGCTTTCGCAGATCTTCCCTTGCCTAACAAGCAAAAAATAAGGTCAATCATGCGGTCCACACTATAAACTGAGAAACAAACTAGTAAACTACAAGGTTATACTACCTCCTGTGTAAGCCACACACACTTGAAGATCATAAATAGATCGGAAGGACACATAGCGATATCCTCCCACAGAGGCATTTTTGGAGTGCCAAACCTTCCTCTTCTACACTGGAAAGCTTTGGTTTTTGATCTGGATTATCTGGGCGAGCATTCCAGCTTAAGGGTAGATCCCCCTACCCCTCAGGCTTGACTATAAAGGAAAATTTTTCTTCCATAATGGGTATGATTTGGGTAAATCAATGAATAAGGCTAACCCAGACCGAGTCTGGATATAGCGATGCTCTTCTCGATGGATCAGAACAAAGACGTGCTGAAAAATCTTCACACTAAATGGGATTGCCATTTCCAGACATAGGTTCTTAAAAATTGTGATCATAAGCCAATTATTAAGAGTTAGTTGGTTAATAGGAATATAGTACAAATCTAGTATATCCTGTACAAAGCGATGGAGGGGGAACCACAGCCCTAGCTTGAGAAATTCCTCATACATCTCCATCTTACCACTCTTCACAGTGGTAATGCCTTTCTTACCCGCAGCACTCAGAACATAGTTAGCAGAAATTCTATATTTGTGGGATATAGCAGGAAGGTGTTTTTCCTTCAATATGCTCTTCTCGAAATCCACCAACCATACACCATAAAGGGAGCGATAAGGGGGCAAACATTGTAGAGGTTCTTGTAAGGGCAAGATACCAGCCGAGATGGTCGGGGCAGACACAGGCACCCCTTGGACCACGATAGCCCTACCTGAGGTGGAGGGTCGAGAGGATTGATCTCTCAACATCTAAGACATGGGAATTTTATCATCATTAGGGGAAGGGATAGAACATTTCCTACATTCTAATAGAATTTCATCTAAATCCGAGTAAGAAATGTTAACAGTGCTGGCCGTCTCATCCCTACCTGATACGAGGCTTTAGAATTTCCCAAAGAACTCATACCCTTCTCATACTTCGTCACTTCAAAATCACTCTCCAAATCAGACACTGACGTAAACACTATAGAAAGAACAGAACAAGAAAGAAAAGAAAAAGTGGAAAACAAGAAGAAAGACTTACTTAAGAGACTTATTAGGCTGTCGAAAACAACAACGGATAACACTAGAAAAGCAACTTCTGAAGCAAATTGATATAGAACACAATCCAAAAATGCTAACAGTCACCAATACGCCAAAATGAAAGCAGGAAATGAAAAGCCCAGGAAACAGAAAAGATATGAAAAGAAACCATAACTGAGGCGGTTGGACTAGGCCAAATGGCCAAGCGCCACGTGGAAGCTAGTCATTATGACGAGTGGCTTTTCCAAAACAACATTAAATTTTTGAAAACAAGGTGCCAACAGATAAGTGCAGTTTAGCCTTAACAACATCGAACATAAATAATCGATACTTTAGGGGGGAAATCTGATGACAAGAGATAATCTTACTAGATTATGATCTCTTGATCCAAGACCCTATAATCCATTGATCCCATAAGGAAGACATTATATAGTCAGAAGAGGTTCCCATGATCCCATCGATCCTATGACCTTATGACCTCATGAAGTGATATTGTTGACTTTTAGAGAGGAGCTGGTCTTATAAGTTTATGATTATTATGATTCCATTCTATGACTATGGTCCATAACCCTATGATCCAATGATCCTAGAAAAAGGACAGCATGCTGTCAAAAAAGGTCCTTATGATCCCAGCAGTCTTATGATCATATGACCTCATGCAGCCATATCGCTGATGCTCTTAATTCGAGATCTAAAATCCTTATAAAGGAAAAAGATATTGTACGACAACAGTAAATAGAGCAAAATACCGCAATGGCAGGCAAGGAGCATTACAGGCGCATACAGCTCAAGCACGGTGCATGATGACTAACCTAGACAGCTAGCCAAAATCATGACCTAGCAAAGCCTACTTGAGCCATATTTTGTTAGAAAATGATTAAGACATGTGATGGAGAAGAAGATTATAAAAATCACAAGCAACATACCTAAAGAACAGGTTAACTCTTCATCTCTCTAGCTACACTTTCTCTCTATTTTTCTTCTGACTGACTTAAGCATTGGAGGGACTTTACTGGAGTCTCACTCTAGTTAGGTTTTGTTATTTTAGCTGTATAAGGACAAATAGCTATGAGAGTCAGAAGTTATCAATTTATAAGATTTGGCTCTTTTATGTACTGATCTACACGACTAAATCAGGTTGATCAGCAAAGAAATATATGTTAGGCCATGGGGGCTTGTTCTTACCATTTTCGTATGTATGTTGAATTTCAATATTAATTAGAGGAAAAGGGGGTGGGGGGGGGGGGTGTGGCGGTGGCGGGGCGCTCTTCTAAAAGTGAAATTTTAACATGTTACCTACCTCTAATTGAAAACTATGCGACAAATCTTTCATTAGCACCTACAACTAAAATCATTGTTAATTCTTCTTATTTTATTAGAAGAGATTGTTAGAGATCGTAGTATTGATTTTATAAATTTTGAATGAAAATTTCAACATGGATCTTAAGGTTTTTAAAATAAACCTTGTGAAACATGTATGAAAAGAAAAGTTTTTTTTTTTTTACCAAAACTCAAATTATAAATATAAGATAAAGTTGAAAATTTGTCGGTCATGTCTAATCGTGTCATATCATTGATCATATATAATACAATTATGGTAAATATAAACACAATACAGATATGTATAAATATGACATAACACGATTAATTAAATATATGTAAATGTGTACATGTGCTGCACAACATGAAATGTGTCTAAATGTGCACACATGACATAACATTATTATTATAATAGACACAAAAAATTATATATATTAAAAATAAAATAAAATTTCCAAAAAAAATTGTTTTAAAAAAGCTATTTATCTGCAAATATAAAAAACATATGCATTAAATTCCCCCACACTTATTTTCTCACATCTCTCTATTTCCTCAAAGTGTTTAGGTAATAATTTCAAGCAACCACTTGTTTAAAACTAGCAAGCATTTTCATAGGTTTGCATTCTAATACAATCTCTACTACTTACAATATCGCCAAGACATACATCAAGAGGTCTTTATAGGGTTGCATCTTGGCTAGGGTGATAAGATAGGGAAGAGGAAAAAATAGGCTAAATAGTAACAAGGACTAGCACTAATTAAAGATATACAATTAATTTAAACTTTACACAGCTATTATAAGAGTGAGTTCAATTTAATAGAAACAAGAGCAATTCAAAGATATTGATCTTTTTTTTCTTTTGTTTTTCTTTTTTTCTTTGTTTCTTTTTTTTTTCCTTCAATCAATTTTTTTCAAATTTCTTATTGTTTTTTCCTATGCACACATTGAATAAATTAATAACTATTGCTCAAAATTTAGCAACTCACATCAATAAGTTCAAACTGTAGAAAAGTATATTCGTATTTTTAATCTCTAATTGATACTAACTCTTATAATCACGAGTAACAAAAAGTAGACAAAACAAAGAAATGATAAATTTGGCTAATTGTAATGTGGTTAAAACAATAAAAGAAGGTCTAGACTCAAAGGAATTCACTAGGGGTAATGAAGGGTAAACTAAAAAAGAAAGCCAAAATGGGTAATCCTAGGTGTTTCTATTATTTAAATGTCTTGACAATAAAAATTGCAATCAGTATTTGAATGCAAATTCTAAAGTAATTGTGTTATATTTGAATTTATTCACACAAAAAAAATAAAGAAAAGAGCTTTCAGTGATATAGCTCTATAATGGTTCAAAAGCTCACGAAAAAAAATAAAAGGTGGTATGCAAGTGTTGAAGACTTAATACATAGCATTGATAAATACAAATTCATAACTTAATTAAATTGCTAACTTTATATAATAGGAGTAATAAAAATAACTAAGTTAGAAAAATTTAAATAAGAGTGTGCTAAAAGCATTTAAATTATTATAAGTTTCCTACTGATCATGTAATACTAACCAAAACATGATATAACATTCTTTTATAGACTAATTGCTGAAAAATTAAAGAAAAAACTAAGCCTACAAATCTCAAACACACAAAATAGACACAAATTCATGCAAAAACAAATAAAACGAATTGAAATTTTTTTAAAACCTAAAACAACAATATTTTTTTTAATAAAAATACAAAATCAATACCCAATAGAAATAACTATTACTAAAAAGAGATTTCAGTGATATAGCTCTATAATGACTCAAAAGCTCATGAAAGAAAATAAAAATGGTATGTAAGTGTTGAGGACTTAATACATAGCATTGATAAATACAAATTCATAACTTAATTAAATTGCTAACTTTATATAATAGGAGCAATAAAAATTATTAAGTTAGAAAAATTTAAATAAGAGTGTGCTAAAAGCATTGAAATTATTCTAAGTTTCCTACGGCTCATGTAATTCTAACCAAAGCATGATATAATATTCTTTCATAGACTAATTAATAGAAAAAAAATAAAGACAAAACCAAGCCTACAAATCTCAAACACACAAAATAGACACAAATTGATGCAAAAACAAATAAAAAGAATTGAATTTTTTTAAAAAACCTAGAACGACATTTTTTTTAATAAAAATATGAAATCAACACCTAGTAGAAATAACTATTAGACGCACTCTTAAACTCAATATTGTCCTCAATGTCACAAGAGAACAACAAATTAATAAAAATAAAAGAAGGGAAACAGAATAATCCCTTGGGTAAAAACGTGTCACTATTTTGAAGAAAAACTTGATAAAAAATCATGCATCAACTAAAGTTGCTCATCCTGTGTATGCTCAATCCACCCTAGTTGATCCAGGAGTTGTTGTGCGGTAGAGGATAGACCTACATTTGCATTTCAAGACAGTTCTTGGATCTGATCTTGATACTCTAGTTAGGACTGCTCCGAAGCCACTACTGGTTTCTATTAGATAGAATTGCCTTTTTTTTTTTACCAAACCTGGTCTATGATAGAAAATTTCTTGCAAAAAAAATAAATAATAGCTATCACAAAATGTGGTAGCAGTGTGGTCGCAAAACTATTTACCAACCAAAATATGGTAGCAGATTCAAACACAGTGACCACACTTTGTGAATGCTATTGTATGGTTGCTAAATGGTCTCACATGGTCGTTAATAACACAAAAAGATACCAATTGGGGACCACATTAGCGAAAATACATTTTTCATGTCCAATTAAGTGGCAAAACTATGCGGTCATTTTTAGGAACTATAATTGTGGTCGTTGAATGTATTCCATATTAAAGAATTAATTCTACTTTTTAATTGTGTCGCTAAATGTAATATATTATTTCTTTTTTTATTTTCTATTTAGTATTTAATATTATTTATATATTTTAAAATCATTTTATATTAATATTTGTTCAATAATAAATTATATAAATTTTAATATTATAATAATATTAATGATTTAAATTATTGTAAATCTAAAATAAATTATAACTAAATATAATAAATATTAATAACATTTAAAAATTTAATATGCCAATATTTGTAACAATATTTTTAAAATAAAAATACAAATCAAGACGGTGGTGGTTGATGATACTCGAGAGGCGGTTGATGGCTACTAGATGCACCGGTCTGAGAAGCAAGTTCCTCAACACGCTTTAGCACTTAGTGCATTCTCTCCTCCCACTCTTACCGAGTAGCTTGAACTTCTTGTTGAATAGCAGAATACGACTCCTCTAATTTAGTTATTCCTAAATTTGGGCAAAATTTCTCCTATAAATAGACAAGTTCCAATTTTTTTAGACATACATTCATTTTCAAGTTATTATAATCATGTTATTTCTATAGTTATACCTAAATTTCGGCAAAGTAACCTGTAAAAATATTCAATTCCAAATTTAGTAACTACCATATAAATTACATATAAAACAAAATCAATCAAATAATCAAACTCATTTAATTGCATTCCAACTTCATTTTCATCACAAACTAGCAAAATATGACTTAATATTGTTGTTTACTAACAATTAATATTAAAATTTACTAACTATATTTATTATATTACTTTTTATATAAATATACTGAAATTTCAGTAGAATTTCTCTTATAAACAGATACTTTTCCGATTTTGTTAGTCATTCACTTGTGAGTTTCTTGAACAAATTAATCACATATTAACAATTAAAATACATACAAGTCAGGCCTTAAATACCTTCTAGCAATACTCATTTTCACAATATACAAATAAATAAACACTCTCAATGTTATCCTTGTTACTCTCAAATTTTACCAATTTCCATAATATATCCATGACACTTCAAATATGTCCAACATTAATTTTAAGTAATATATGAAATAGTAGGAACTTATCTTACAGAAACAATTAATATATAAATTATTAGATGATAGGGGTCGGTGAAACTAGTACACCTGTGATATGCAAAAGAAAAATTAAATCATTAAAGTGAGCCATATAGACCAATTGTCAAATTTATCACATAATGTTGGCAACAAGCCAGACTGGCGGCATTATAATTCAGTAATATATACTACAAGAAAAATAAGAAGCAATAGTGGGTTCATGGATTGTGATATATACTATGTTATGGTTCTCTTAATAGTCTTAGTTCCATTAAATTGTCTACCTCGCTATATAGATTTATTATTTTCCTCTAATTATTAGAATTTAGAACTTTTATCAACTTCTACATATACTAGGATTCTTATAACTTCACTAACACATTTTTGCTTATGTTCCTTATTAAACTTTGTTAATTATCATCTAAATTAACAAAGTTTTTACTTATTTATTATTTAACTGTGTTTTAAAAATTTTATTTATTATTTAATTTTACCTTGTTTTAATTAAGTTTATCCTTGACTTAATTTCTTACTCTGCCTCTCACTTTCAGCTCCATAAAGTCTTAATTTTATCAATTTTGGTCTAGAATTAACAATAATTTCAAAATTGGTCTAAAATTAACAATTTCGACATCATCAACAATTCTGTTATGATTGGTGGTGCAGAAGTAGTAATGCATTGCTAATATCCATTACAAAGGAACAAGCGATTATTATTATTATTATTATTATTATTATTATTATTATTATTATTATTATTTCAAAACTATTTTCCTAATCACAAACTGTTGTGGTTTCAGATATTCAAAGGGAAGCAAACTTATTAAAATTTGCTAAGTGATTTACATAAAAAGACAGTCAAAGAATGAAGAATTTTGCAAAGTAAGCAATTCTCCTTAGTTAAAAGAGAATGAAGAATAGATCAACTTAAGAAATCATTCAAATTTACGAAACCGTGGTACCAAATACCAAAATCCTGAATACTTAGAATGCATTATCTCCAAATTAAAAGTTGTTTATAGCATGTGTTGGATTCACATTAAGGTTCTGTTTAGTATTGCGTTTGAAAAAAATGCTTTTAAAAAAAAATTTGCATTTTTAATTTTTTTTATAGTTTTGAAAACTGATAGAAGTAGGTAAATATATATTTTTTCTAAAAGTAGATTTGAGAAAAATAGTTTACAAAAAATTAAAAAAATCAGTTAATTAAATTAAAAAAATTCAAAATCTGCTTTTAGAACTCTCAATATCAATCTCAAACACCCGTTATACCCACAAACTGTTGGCGGCTTACAATATCCTGAATGTAACATATAATTTCAAAGAAATTTAATAAAAAATGAGAACTTTTAACCAATAAGAAATAGATTATGGTTAAAGTGAAAGAGGAATAAAAAAGGGAATTTTATAGGGAAAAGAAAAGCAAAGAATCCCACCAAATTGAATTACTAAACTTTAATTCAAGACACAGTTGGACTGGTAACCGTATAATCTCCATAACATGATGACAAAATAATGATCCTAATAATACGAAGAGATTACTCTAATTTGCTGTTAAATTCCATTGTTTCTGGTCAAAATATTGTTGACGGATAAATTTTTTGGCACAAACTTTCTTGTGTTCATTAAAAAAAAAAAAAGATATTAATATCATTATAGCAACAATAATACACCACATTGAAAAAACATACAAAATAGGAAAGCATTGCATTTAAAAAAACAAAATAAAATAAAATAAATTCTTATATATTCTTCCCTTACCACAACTGTCTCTCCCATCTTATAGGATTGGAGCCATCTCCTACTCGCAAGTCCTGCATTCTTCTTGGTTATGAATTGAAACACAAAACTAATAAATGTTCTATATAGCATATGAATATAAAAGGCCCCCTTCTAAAAATAGATAACCTTGTCAATAGTTGACCTCATACACTGAATTCCATGTTTTGTTTATATATTAGTCCGGATACCGCATCCTTGTCTTCCCATAGTCTTTCCCCGAATTGCAGGCACTGCAAAATAGAAATATAATCAAGAGTTAGTCCTTGACAATGATCCCGTGTGTTGATTGCTAATTTTACTAAGACTCATTCTTCATGCTGATAAATTTGAGTTCTTGAAGCATAGTATCATGTTCAAATTATTTCTGTAACCCAAAAAGTGACTATTTTAAGCAAAGAATCAAATTTTAAGGCTTGAAATGGACATTTCTGCAAGCTTATAACAAATTAAAAAGATGAGAGATGTTGTAACATCCTCAATTTTCCCACATGCATTATCACATACATTTTATTTGAACATGTATATTTTATAAATGTCATTCACATGAAACACATGCATGCATGAGATTTTTAGCTAGACGTACACACGAGGTAAACTTGCCACGAGTCGGTTCATCGCAATATGAGTAAGTCGTATGTGTCTAGTTATAATTTAAATAAGGACACAAGATATTGAAAATGAAATTAAATAAAATGATGAAAATTGAAATAAATGAAATTTGACATAGTTAAATTATTTTGATTGGACAATTTGACTAGATAATATTTTGGCACTAAATACATGTAAATATGTAGAGAAAATAATAATAATAATAATAATAATAATAATATTATTATTATTATTATTTAAAATTATTTAAATATCAGAAAAGTAAAAAAAAAAAAGGGAAAAAAAAGTTGAGTCGGTTACTTTTGGCTCAAAATTCTGCCAGCCTTATCTCCCTCTTTCACAATTTCTTTGCTTCATTTCTGCCCTTATTCTCCTAGACCATATTAGCCAATTTTTGTTCCTTTTTTCACTCAATTGTTGCAAGAAATTCAGCCTTAATTAGGTAAAAAAAAAAGGGAAAAAACAAGTTGAGTCGGTTACTTTTTGCTCAAAATTCTGCCAGCCTTATCTCCCTCTTTCACAATCTTTTTGCTTCATTTTTGCCCTTCTTCTCCTAGACCATATCAGCCAAATTTTTGTTCCTTCTTTCACTCAATTGTTGCAAGAAATTCAGCCTTAATTAGTTTGGAATTGGTAAGTAATCATCTCTTATTGTTTAAGTGTTCATTACGATTGATTAGGGTCTGTCACAAGCAATGTTTTGCAACTCGATTTTCATAACTATAGAGACTGATTTTGGAAATGTGTAATGTCTTACATTTAAGTTTATATAAATGGTTTTGCATGATTTGGTGTTAGTGGAAAGATATTGGCATCGGATTAGAACTGATTTTATTGAGGAACCTAGCTAAATTACTTTATATTTTGATTCTGTTTCTATATGATAGAGTCGGTATTTGAGGAAGCTCAAACTATAAAAGTTATAGATATATGTGTTATCTATTTGATACCGAGTTTTAGGACCAGATTATGGGCGGATGTTGAGTTATAGGCAAGAGAGTCATGTCTGTTTCATATTTGAGTTGGTTGCTTAGTGTCATGAGCAGGTCCAGTCAGTTGTTTGCCAAGTTTGGACTCTTTATAAACATAATCTATGAATGATCAAAACATGAAAGTTGTAGGTACATGTCTTAGCTAAATTTTGGAATTTTACCTCAATATATTATGTATGTTGTGAGTTATAGCCTTCATAAATCAGACTGGTCCGGATGCCAGCCCTATTTCTGACCAGTCACAATTACCCTACCATATGAGGATATTAGATGTAGAATGGATGAGAGTTGTTAACATGAAAAATGTTCCATTTTAACATATCTATGTTTATACAAATTTCATACAAATATGACTTACACGTTGTAAGATATGGAGAAACAAATTTGGTGTCCCAAAACTGCGTAAGGTCAAAAACAGGGCAGAGAACAGAACATATTTGTAAATTGCATAAAATATTCCACAATAGTCCAATTGTTATGAAATTTAGATATGTGGTAGCTCTACATGTTAGCTTTAATTAAAATAAGAATCATATAAATTGGACTAGTATAGAAAACGTTATAAGCTAATGAACACATAAAGGTCATACTGCCATTATACCAAACCCTAGTTAGTGGTCCTTAAAATGTATATTTCAATTTAAGTTTCACTAAGTTTATTTAGCTACTAATTGACCAAATATACATTCAATTAGGTCCATAGCATATTGGAGAGCCTCATGGAAGTGGAAGACAGTAAGTTAGAGGCTAAGTAACAAAAGAAAAGGTGAGTTTAATTATCAAACGATTTCTTTGGTACGTGCTACGTGTAATGTCATTATTACATGCTACGTGTAATGTAACATGAATTGCTTTATTTGAATTACATGATTGCCATGATATGGCCAATGAGACTGTATTGAATGTAAAGTACATGTTTAGATTACATGTATATGTTTTCTTTGTATAAGGCAAAAGTTGACCGAAATGTATAATAATTGCTGCAAATGCATATGCATATGGACTTAAAAGGCATTGTGACTAGCTAAATAGCATTGAAAAGCAAAAGAAGAGGCCTATGACCCAAACAAATGTTCAAAAGCAAAAGAAAAGGCCTATGACCTAACAAATGTGCAAATATTACAAATGATCAAGCTAGCTAGCAAATGCAAATGTTCACATGGAAATCCGGGATAATGTCTGTTTAGCCTGGTCACAACAATAAGAAAATGTCAGAAGTATAAACAAATGAAATGTTTACATGAATTAATATTATTTATATTCATGTGATATTGATAAATAGAATGACATGTAAAATGTGTACGAATGACGATTGTTACTTATAACTGTGATTGGCTTGGTACTTTAGAAAGCTTTTGATAATTATTCTCATTGAGTTGCAACTCATCAAATTGCATCATTTTTCAAGCAAAGAAGAGTAATTAGCTCATTTTGGAGGTGCATACCATATAGAAGACATGGATCACAGGTCACCGGCCGAGCCTCACCAATCTCTCTCATTGCATTTCACATATGTATAGGGACATGATTTTTATGTTTTGGATTGTATGCCTGTATATGTATAATATAGTGAATACGCAGTGATGTGATATATATATATATATAGTCAAGCTATTATGGTTTGCTGAATTGCTAACTGCTACAAAGTGAAATGTTATATGATTCAAAAAAAAATTTATCCCTCATTATAAATAGGACTATGTCTTATTCTATGCAATACATGATAATATGATATAAGGATAAGTGATAGCTATAGGTATAAGGTGTCACAGATATCAATTTCTTTTTTCAACTCAAATAGTTCCAAAATAATTTTGAAAAAGATAACAGAATTTATCTGGAATAAAATATTATCACAAGACTCAAAATCTAATTAAAGGAAGTTGCAAACTCCAGCAAGAAATGTTCAACCAGAATCCTTTTCTTTCCCTAAAAAAAGGATAAGAAGAAAGGTAGTACACTAAAAATGGGCAATGATGCATCCATATATTTTTAATGTTAAAAACCAAGTAATTGTGCCTTATAACAAATAGATTAGGAATAGAGTGCTACAAACACATGTGCTAACAAAAATAAAATAGTAATTCTCTGAAGTGCATATTCAGCATGCTGCATTATAGTATCAATATGTAATTATTATTACACAGGTGCAACATATGAAAGGCAAATACAGACAATAACCTCAAAGTGAATGAATTTTATTGTTTATCTAACATGAAATATAAAGCATATGCTGCACAATAAAACATTCAAATCAGATCTTGTAAAATGGAGGTTCAACTTCATATTCTATTATGTCTGATGGTAATTTGCCAACATAATTGTTCGAGAAAGTGGTCACTCATTTTTGTTATTAGAGGAATGTAGCAAAGCTTTAACTATAGACACAAATGAACCACATAAATAGAGAACTCCCTCATTTTCAGCATTACAGTCACTCCATCTATTCTTGCTCAATTTATCATCAGCATTCTGATGATAGCAAACTATAGAAAACCCAAAGAACTATGAAGCAAACCAAGTGAGCAATCCACCACGTTACCGGTGCTCCAAAAGCTTCAAAGATCGGATTCGAAGGAGCGATGACATGAAATTAAGAAAGTACATGACACTTCAAGTTCCTCTCTTTCTTTCTTGAATCAGACTAACAACTCTCAAGCAAATTATATTTTAGGGTTTCAAATTCTTAATCTCTCTCTTATTGACAGACATAAATAAATTAGGGACAAACAGAGGTATAAACAAAGAAATATAGCAGTGGTGTGAAGGAAGACAAAGACAGAGAAAAAGAAGAAGAAGAAGAAGAAGAAGAAGAAGAAGAAGAAGAAGAAGAAGAAGAAGAAGAAGAAGAAGGGAAATGAGATTTGGAAAACGGTTGTCTGTTGGCCGCAAGCGCCGCAGCATCCAACACCTCTTCAGTCCTTTTTTTTCCCTTAGCTCCGAGTTTGCCATTTTTCATTCCTCAGCTCTCATCTTCTTTTGGAAATAGTGGAAATCCACATATGGGTTCACATAGCTCGGATTATTAGTCCAAAATCGGACTACAATGGTTAAAAAAAAGTCTAAGCTAGGTCTCCATGTCTGTAGATATTCTATTAGAATTTTAAAAGATTTTAATAGATTTAAAAAATCAAGTGGTATTCAATTAGCATTTATAAAAATTATTTTTAAAGACTTTAAAAAAGTCTATAAAATAAGGTAATATTCAATTAGAATTTATAAAGACTATAAAAGTAAGGAAGTATTCAAAAAGTCACTAACTTTTATAAATATTAGATTTTTAAAGACTTTTTATATAATTTTATATATGCAAAATTTTTGCAAAAGTCTTTTAACTTCTTTATAAAATTTCAACAGGCTTTTTCATAAAATCTATGAAAGTTATTGACAAATTTATAAAATCTGCAAAACTTATTAAAAATCTATAAACTCTATAAAAGTCATTGACTTAGAAAAAGTTGATAAACATCTTTTAAAATCCTAATTGAATACACTCATAGCACTACTCAAGCAATAATACCTAAATACGAAAAATCATGACTTGTAATCAAATAAAAAAAAGAAGGAACCTGATAAAACCCGGTTTCTTTGGTTATTGGAACGCTGTATCTTTGTCAATGCAAGGATGCCAAAGGCTATCTGTTATATTTTTGATCGATGATTCTCCGGCAAAATGCCTCTCCTATCCGCTTGATTACGAGCCAGTGACTGAAAATCATGTAACACCTTATACCTATGGATATCACTTATACTTATATCATGTTGTCGTATATTGCATATAATGGAACATAGTCCTGTTTATAATGAGGGATAATTTTTTTTTTGAATC
>CATIWF010091788.1:0-10162 GCA_949630135.1 Balakata baccata | reverse complement strand
GATGGCATGCCATTAAGGGAGTTTGGTACCACTTAGGCCTGGAGTTGGATATCTTGGAGATGAGACTCATATTTTGAAGGGTATGTCCGGAGTGGCACCCTCAGAAACATTAAGATGATCTTTTTCTCAAGCGGAGTTCCTGAGTGGCTCGGAGTAGTCTTAATGCCCGTATTCAATTTAGTCCGGTTTAGAGTATAAGGGCAAAACTATCATAACATTCCAACTTAATAAGTATGAAGTAAGACATTATGGAATAATGTATATGAGTTAAAGTATGTTATTCTATATATGAAATATTGTGTTATGCTGAAAGATGTTTATTGGATGTGGAGATGTATATGCTCATGCATACATAATTATCCATAAATGTATATATTTTTCATGCATACATGAAAATTAAAACTATTTGTTATTATGTACCACTAAGCATTTTATGCTTAGCATGTGGATATTGATTTCCCATGCATATTGAAGATAGAGGATCAATTGCTGACCAATAGAAGAAGCCCAAGGAGAAAAATCCATGACAAACCTGTTGGGGTTGGTGATACAACTGTTTCTTTTTGTTATTTTTTTTATGGGAATGTAAATATTTTAAATTTTAGATGAAATTTTTGTATAATTCAGGCCAGGTGGAGGCCTTTATTTTGTGATTTGAAAAAAAAAACAAAATATATTACAAATATTATGTATATTCAAAAATTTACTTTATATTTTGAAAAGTCATCATGGCCATGGTGCAAAAGTTGTTTTTTTCTTTAAAGAAAAAAAAATGTATGTCTTACCTTTTTAAACTATATAGTACATTTCTATATAGTTGAGGTATATTCCTTAAGTATATAGCAGGCTGTTACACGTCATGTTGAGCTGGAGAAGGAACGCCTTCTTGCTAATAAGCCTACAGGAGAGGCTTATATGACTGAGTCCAAAGGAAAAGGAGCTTCGAGCTCTAGACGAAAGAAATGGAAGGGTAAAGGAAACAACCAGGGCAAGGGAGGCAACAAAGCCAATTTTAGTAGAAAGAAATGCAAGTGCAGAAGACACGGTGGTAAGAAAGGTAAGAACATGAATTGCTTCAATTATGGGAAGCTAGGTCACTTTGCTTGTGATTGCATTGAGCTAAAGGTATTGTATGACCAAATTCCTCCCTCTGATTTATATGTTAGTAATTGCTTGATGCTTGCTAAAACTGTTCGTTATTGGATTGTAGACTCAGCAGCAACCAACCACATAACAAGGGACCAATATGCCTTTATGGAGTTTTGTCGGATTCTAAAGGAGAGTCGAAGTATCTATACAGAGAATAATGCTTCAACGAATGTGCTTGGAATTGGCACCTGTAAGCTGGTGATGTGGGAAGGTCGCACTCTTCATCTCCATGATGTGCTCTATGCTCTTGAAGTTCTGCGAACTCTAGTTTCTATACTTATTCTCTTAGATATTAGCTTTAAAGTTGTTTTTTAGAATAGTTGTGTGAAAGTACTGTTAGATGATGTTTACTATGGTTCTGGTTATTTGTTAGATGGTTTTATTGTACTAGATACAATACTATTAATGTGGATGCTTCTGTCTTTGTTGTTAACAATTCTAGTAATATTTTATTAAATGATTATGTTAAATGGCATGTTGGACAAGATTGTTTAAAAAGATTAGTAAAAGCTGGTCTTTTAGGTTTAATTGAGAAAATTGATTTGCCTATTTGTAAGTATTGCCTAGCTGGAAAATCAACAAGATTACCATTTAGCAAAGCCAAGAGAGCCATATTTTCTTTACAACTTATACATTTTGATATTTATGGCTTAATGAATGTGAGAACAAAACATGGAGCTCATTATTTCATCACATTTATAAGTGATTTCTCCAAATACGGTTACATTTATTTAATCTCCCATAAATCTAAAGCATTAGATTGCTTCATGTGCTACAGTAGATTGGTTAAGAATCAATTAAATGTAAATATTAAAGCATTAAGAACCAATCCAGGATGTGAGTATCTATCTGATTTATTTAAAAGTTATTCTGATGATAAGGGTATAGCTAGACAACTAACTATTCGTTGCACCTCACAACAAAATGGTATAGCAAAAAGAAGGAATAAAACCCTATTGGATATAGTTAGATCAATGATGGCGAAAGATAATTTGCCTATTTCCTTTTGGAGAGATACACTACTGACTACAGCTAACATTCTTAACCATGTGCCATCGAAAATTGATCCTTCTACCTTATACGAGTTATGGAAAGGCAAGAAGCCTAACTTAAGTAAAATGCACTCATAAGGATGTGCAACTTATATCCATAACACTTTTCATGAATATGAAAAATTTGATCCAAGGGGGAAGAAATATATCTTTATAAGATATTCAAAATTCTCCAAAGGATATGTATTTTTGGGAGAAGATGCAAATGCAAAAGAAATAGAAATTGAGTCACGAGATATTATTTTCTTAAAAGAAAACTACCTTGAAAGAGATGAGATAAATGGAAATTTTCAACTTTATGAAATGGAAAATCCTGAAATTAGTGGGAGCACAAGAATGGTTGATTTAGTACCCACAAAGCAAGATGATATGGAATATGATGCTTCTTTTGAAGCAAGTGAGAGTGATATGTTGCCTAATTGTGTTCCTATGGAGCAATATCATGAACAATCTTAACCTCGACCTAGTAATCATGAAAGAATTCCCTGTCGTCGATTTGAGATTGAGGGGGAAGCTTTCATGTTTGCTCCAGATAAAGAAGAGCCTAAAACAGTACAACAAGCTCTTTCTGGTCCTAAAGCTAGAGAATATATTAAAGCTATGGAAGAGGAAATGAATTTGATGAAATCTAACTGAGTATGGGATTTGGTTGATTACCTCTAAGTTGTAAGATCATTGTGAAAAAGTGGGTTCTTAAAATTAAACGTAAGGTGGATGGGACAATTGTAAAAGCTCGATCAATAGCCAAGGGTTACACACAACAAGAGGGAATTGACTATGAAGATACATTCTCGTCTGTTGCTAGGTTTGCATCGGTTCATCTCATTTTGGCTATTGTGGCACAAATGGACTTAGAATTATATCAAATGGATGTTAAGACTGCTTTTCTCAATAGAGAACTAGATGAAGATATCTATATGGATCAACCTTTAGGCTTCGAGCTTAAGTGACAAGAGCGCAAAGTTTGCAAACTCAAAAAAATCCATTTATGGTCTTAAGTAAGGCTCAAGATAATGGAACCTCATATTTCATCAAGTCATGTTAAAAGATGACTTTATGATGATAGAAGAAGATCATTATGTATATGTTAAACATTCAAATTTATGGTTTTTTATTTTTTCCTTGTATATCAATGACATATTTATAACTGGAAATGATAAGAAATTGATTGATGTTACTAAGAAATGGTTATCATTGAATTTTGAAATGAAAGATATGGGTGAGGCTAGCAATGTGCTTAGTGTTAAGATCCTTAGGGATTGCTCGAAAAGGCTTTTGGATTTTTCTCAGGAGACGTACATTAAGAAAATATTGGAGCATTATCATATGCATGATAGTAAGCCCATGGATACTTTTGTTGAAAGGAATTTGAGCTTTAATCTTGATATGTATCCTAAGACATTTGATGAAAAAAAAACAAATGACAAAGTATTGTACTCCAGCGTGTTAGTAGTCTAATGTATGCAATGATATGCACAGGTTCAGACATTTGCTATTTTGTAGGGCTAGTGAGCATATTTCAATCTAATCCAAGTCCAAAACATTGGATGGCAGTCAGAGGATTTTAAGATATCTGAAAAGAACTTTATACTATATTTTATGTTACCAAGGGAAAGATCTATGCTTAATTGGTTATACAGATGCTAATTGGGGAGGTAATCTTGATTAGCATAAATCGACTTCTAGATATGCATTCTTGCTAAATGATTATATAATTTCATGGAGTAGCAAGAAGCAATCTTATATAGGTTTATCAATAATGGAACCTGACTACGTAGTGTATTCTTCGACTATACAAGAGGTAGTTTAGTTGAGAAGGTTTTTATAGCACCTAGAAATCATTAAAACATTATATAAACCTATCACAGTGTATTGTGATAGTATGAATATATTAGCCTATGCTAAGGATCCAAAATATCATAGGAACACCAAACGTATCCATATTAGATATCACTACGTTAAAGATATGATCGCAGAAAGGGAAGTGGTTCTGAAACACATTTCTACTAGTAAAATGGTAGCAGATCCTTTTACCAAACCAATAGCTAGGGATACATTTATTAGACATGTAAAATCCCTTGGCTTATATAGAATGTGAACAATTTGTAAATATTAATAGACCATTCATTTTTGTTTATAATGAAGTCAAAGGCGTACTTATTTAATTCATTTGTTTGCGAATGTTTAATTATATGAGTATATTGTATATGTCATTTAGCATAATTCAATCAAATATGTTGAAAGACTTAGATTGACTCTTTCACATGAGTAATTACCTATAGCATTGATGAGCGAGTAAATATGAGACTAAATAGTTTAGATGATTAAGACACAGTGGGAGCAGTTATGGTTACATTATTTAAAAGGTCACCTTTATAAGGATCAAAATGAGATTCTTCATATATAAGAATCGACATGAATGACTTTCCCACTATTTATGTGTCCATTTAGAGAAAACTAAGTGTGAAACTTGTTATTTAACGTTGTTAAATGTGTAAACAAAGGTTTCAGGTTTGATGTTTTTAGAGTGACAAGACTAAGACTCGTATGGTGTTATTATCTTATGATAAAGAGCAAGATATGCATTTTGCTCCATATAGCATTCATTTCACATTGCATATGCTAGACGACCTATTAGAAAGCGAAAGAATGAATCATTGCTTCTTCGCTATATGAATCCCAGAAATCCTAAATATGAATTTCACTTTTTTAATTACCCTTTGTGACTTTTGACTATATCATGAAGTGATGAATTAATATTGGCTATCTTAGGATGTATCTTATAATCATGAGATGATTCGACTTAATGAAACAATAACAGAAAAGTGAGTTAATTATGATCCAATTGATAAGTGAGTTAATCCTAAATATTGGAATGACGTTATAGGATGAGCGAGTCCCACTATGGGCAAGTAGGAGATATTAGGTTATGAGTCTAGGTCGCCTATGTGGGCTTGACCTTGCTCAAGACCCAAAAAAATTAGATGCTATATAAGGTGCAGTTGTTTACAGGAAAAATAAATTGCTTGCATATTTTCATTAGAATGTGAATTCAGAAAAAAAATCTTCTTCTCCATTTCTTTGCAATTTCTTCCATTTCCAAGTTCATTCAAGTGTATACGATGTTCACGTGTGGAAATTCACCCCGGATTCTTGTAATCAATCTGTCCGAGCATTGAAAATACAAATTTTGACAACTACAGATCGTGTGGAGAAATGGAATAAAACAACCGTCTAAAACATCAAAATTCTACAAATAAGACTATCTTTTAAAACATTCCACAACTAGGGCAACATTTGGTTCATGGAATAGAATTGTAATTCTTAATAGCCCCGTTCTACTAATCAAAAAATTTCCATTGATGACGGATTGATAATTGGAGGATACAATCAGATTTCTTGGGATGTGAGAAGTCAAAATTACAAGTTTCGTGGCTTGAAAGTGAATTAAAATGTCCAGATCTATAAAATTCGATAGCAGCTCTAGCGAACGAATTATTCATCGATCAACTCTCAAGTTGTGGTTTTCGGAGCTCAAATTGTCAAGCCCAAGGTTTTTCAATTTTCTGAGTCCATGTCCAATATTAGATTTGAAAAAGAAAATTGGAAAATAAGAGAAACATGAGAGGTAGATATACATCAAATTTTCTTCTCGTTCCTACAAATTCGGTATGATTTTGAAAAAAAACTAATGCCAAGGGAGTGATGAGAAGGTAGAAAAATAGTTGAGGTTCGAATTTCATAATGATCGAAGGTTGTTTGGGTGGTGGTTAGAATTGGTAATGGTATAGAGAGAAGAAGAAAAGAAGAAGAAGAAAGGGAGCAGAGAAAAGGATGTAATTGGAGGAAAAAAAGGTCTATAGATTTTTTTTTAATTTAATAAAAGTAGAAGTTATGGTAAATAAGTTTTGAAGCGGTCTTACTGGACAATTTTGAGAAAATAACGCTCATCACTTTCTTTTAAATTTTATTTACAAAATTATCTTCCTTGTTTTTATTTTTTTTTTCATTTTTACTGAAATATTTTTCATTTGTATTAAACTTTCATCTTCTTCGTCTTCTCCAAGACCCACCATCGTAGGCGATCCAGTTCTATTTTCAATCTCATTGCCCTTATCCCTTCCCTCCCTTTTGCTTCTTTGAAGAAGTGAAAAACTATTACTGAAATTCATGATGATGCTACAATTATTTTTAGGATTTGGCTTTTGCTCTAAGTTCGATGAATTCATCAAGTTGCTCTAAGAAAAAGCTTTGAGATTGAGTTTGTTTATTTATTTATTTAAATTTATGTCTATGTTGATTTCTTTTTTGTTCTTTTTTTTAAATCACTAAAATATCTCCAAGGTATACCCAAAATATTTCTATAGAATTCCTAAAGGTATTCCTAAGATATATCTAAGGTATTCCCAATGAATTCTTAAGGTATTCCCAAGGAATTTCCATGGAATTCTCAAAGATATACCCAAGGTATTCCTAGGAAATTTCTCCTAGGGAGTTCCTTGAGAATTCCCAAGGTATACCCAAAGTATACTTAAGGTATTCCCGAGATATATTCAATGTATACCAAACTGTTTGTTTAAGAATGTGTGATGTTTTGAATTTTGATTGAATTCTATCTTCTTCTTCTTCTTCTTTAATGATCAATTCTTTTTGTTCTAGATTTTTTGTTCTTTATTGATAAAAATTGAACCAAAATATGCCCAAAGTATGCCAAAAGTATACTGTCTTGGCATATTTTAGGGTGATTTTGAGATTTAAATATTATTGTAATTTTTGAAAATTGTTTTCAATAAAATTGAAAAAAAAATTTCAGCATCTATAAAAATGTAAAAAATATCCATTTTTGGATATTTTTGTAAAGGATTAATTACCGTTAAATATTCAAACTTTACATGTTTTAACAATTTTAGCTTGTACTAAAAAAATTTGTATTTTAATTCCTTGACTACATTTTTTTTCAATAATGTCTTCCGATGGAAAATTATGGCTGGATGTGCCTACATGTAATTGGAGACATCCTACCTGGCATTTATATTAAAAAAAAATGTCCACATCCACCTAGGGTTCTCCATAGAATCACACATGTACTCCTTTTCATACTTCTCCACACGTGCCATTGTCACATGACTCTATTTTCCATCAACCTCCCTCCATTTCACTTTCCCTACCACAAACATCACCCTTATCTCATCCTCCAAGTTTGTAAATGCCAAATGGATCTACTTAGGTCCACAACCCTCTTTGTTCCTAGCATCCTCCAATTCTGCAAGCAAATGGGTTGTCCCTAGAAGTGGGTTGTGATCGTGATCGAGACATTTAGGGTTGACCTCTACTTTTATCCATTAAAAGATCTTGAATGAGTAGAAGAGGTTCACAATGGCTAGCGAAATGGAACCCAACCCAGATTCCCAGGTGGGCGAGGAAGAGAGGAATTCGTAGCAGACGAAATGATAGTGACGGTGTCACCGAATTTGGTGAGGGTAGTATGGGTGACAAAGATGTCAACTTTGTAAAGAGAAGCTGGGATGAAAAAGAAGAGGAGAAGCAGATGAACTTGTAAGGTGAAGATCATACAATAACCTAACTGATGTGGATTTCCTATGCCAACCCACCTATATAATAAGACTACGCCCATTATATCACCTATAATGGGAACAATCTCATTATATAGATAAAATATCACTATTTGTACTTATCTTATTACTGGTTAATTTTCATATTATATGTCAAATTCATACATATTCCATATTCATATAATAATGGGTATATTTTTTTTTCCTTTTCACAATATATATAACGACATTTAGTTTTAGACTCTATGCTTCATACATGTTCATTATATATATCGCAAATGATATCCTATATAAGCCATTATCACTATTCCCATATGAATGTTTATACAAAATGCAAAATATGATAGATTAAATCCATAAACTGGATCACAGATGTCCTCTCTAGATATAGGCACTAACTTCTCTTTTCAACTTCAACTTTACAATTTATAAGCTCTTGAACTTACGTGAGAAAAATCCACACTAAGCAATCTCTAGCTTAGTATTACATATAGGCATTAGAATTTTCTCATGCACTTATACAAATATAGCATAACATATAAGGTATTATGGCATCATATATCATGGCATAAGAGCATGTGAATTACTATTTAAGAAAAATAGAGAAATGACTTATCAAATATATGCAATGATCATATTTATGTCATATCATATTTTTCATACTTTTACCATTATTCATGTCTTTAATATCTCTTATTTATCAACTTTATATGTCTTGTTCATTTTTTTTTTCAATAAAAAACTTTGACAAATAGCCTAAGCCTCACTTCCGGACTAGTCGAATACGAGATGTGAAGTAGGCACACTCAGTCCAGAGCTAAACATCCTACTCACTCTGTATACAGAGTACGAAGTAGGTGCACCCAGTCCTGGGCTTGTTATCCCACTCATCCATTTCAACATGTATGCTCATCTGAGCTTCTCAAGTCAAGTGTACTCTGTAAAACCTCTTATCCTTCCGTATTCACCATCGTATACCAGACTGATAAGTAGTATTACGGTTTACAAAACCAAATACTAAAATATTTATAAATAATATAAAATACTATAACATTTTTCTTTTAAGTAGAATAAAATATAAAATAAAAATATATGCAATATAATTCTAAACTCGCTCTCTGTCTATCTTCCCTTGTATATGAGTATTTAAATTTTTTTTTTACAACACTAATGCCATAATAATAAAATACAAAAGAAAATGTCAACCCGCTTGGAATGGCTACCACTACTGCTTGGCTCCATATTGTGGGGTCTACTATCAGTGACTTTATATCTTCAATGCTTGTCGCTTTATCTTTACTTAAAATCTGCGCAAGAGAAAAAAAAACTCCCGCGCTGAGTTATATAACTCAGTGGTACAGTAATTTATAATAATAGTCATTTATAAAAAAATATCAAATATAAAATATTTCATCAATATCATAAACTCATAAAAATCTCTTGTCATGCCCATATACTAAATCATCATAGATTAATCACATGGAAACGAGAGGTACATATCATTTCATGATCCCAGAAAACCCACCGGATCAGAGAAATAATATGAATAAATTTTATCACACGGTCCCAGGAAACCCACCGGACTTTATGTATCATACGACCACAGGAAACCCATCGGGCCGTAAAGTATAATACATGGTCACAAGAAACCCACCAGGCTAATAACCCTATTGACATGTCAATAACTCCATAGACTATTGTCTGCTAATATATGGGCTAAACTATCAAATTCTTGTCAAATATGTATTTCCATAATATTTCAAATTATTTTATTATATAAACTCATTTAAATTAAAACTTCATTAAAATCATATTTTTAACATTTAATGGCTAAAATTATAAATTACTGTACATACCTCAACTTTCACGTGCCGATGTGTGCAGGCTCTTTTCCCCAGTCTGCCTTTGGCGCCGGTCTCTTAATTGCGCCTGAAGAACAATAATTTTCGATTAACTACAAAATCATTTTTAACATATTTTCTGTTGAAAATAAAACTCTCAACTACTTTCCGCTCTCTCATATCGATATTATATTTTCTCGTTACACTTGTTTGATGCATAATTCGAAATTTCGGTCACCTAACATGCTTTCCGGCGTGACAAAAAATTTTACAATATATATTTTTTTTAATCTTTGTAAACATTTCATTTTCCTTATTTTTCATCCTCCAAACTATTTTTCTCCTTTTACTTTCATTTTTCCTTTTTCTCCAAAAATCTATTTTTCTACTAAAAAATTCCTATTAATTCAATAAATACTTTAAAAATTCCAAATAAATTCCTATGATCTCTTTAGCCCATTTTCTTGTATTTTCCATCACCAATTTTACCAAAATAATATTCAATAATTTCCAATAAAATTTTAAATAATTAGGTCAAAAATCCAAA
>CATIWF010091785.1:0-43164 GCA_949630135.1 Balakata baccata | reverse complement strand
AAAGAATAAGATATTTTTGTTGGGATCGGACAGCCAACTGTGCTCACTCCTTTTTCTCACATTTTGGATTGACATTTACATCGAAGTAGATTTGGTTTATTGATAACTTAAATTAAATAAACCCCTTATAATTAATTAATTGTTTTTGTCATTCTGATCTTTCATCTTTGTTTTATCCAAGTTGCGTTTCAGTCCATTTTACCTTTTATAAATTTAATTTTTATTATAATCTATTTTCTGAAATGAGCTTTTTTGATATGCCACGTTATATTGTTTATTTAAATTTTAAAAAGTAAAGTGGATAAAAAATAAAATATAAAAAACTAAAATCGGTCAAAGGACAAGAGGCTATATATGTCTTTTACCTTAAATAAATAAGCTTAATCAAGGAATTGGAAAAAAAAAATAAATAAATTAAAGGAAAAAGAAGGCCAACATGTAACGCAATAAAGAGCCATATGGCCTGTGGCCTAACACAGAGTTGCTTTATTGTGAGCTGAAGATAACGTTTTACTGTTTTTTTTTTTTTTTTTAATGAAACAAAATCAAATGGAATGTTCATTTATTATAAATAAATAACAACTAGTGAAGGGAGTGTGCAAATGTTAGTTGTCGTTTAGTGAGATTGTTAAAGCAGTTGGGAAGTTGACACGTGTCTCCCACTCCTAGTTTCTAGTGGGGCAAAATAATAATAAAAATTCAGATTACGTTTACACAGACTAAGATCTCAACCAAATCATTTGGGTGGAGAGGACACACAGCCCACTCATCTTTATTAGTGTCATTATATAATCATGGAAATTGGGAATGTAATTTCATCCTCTCTTTTTCCATTTTGTCCATAAAATATTTAAGATAACACTAAATTCCTTTCTCTTTTTTTCATTTACTTTTCAACATTCATTCATAAGAAAAAAAAAAAAAAATTTATTTTTGTTTATTGGATTGTGGGTTTCTTTTATTATTTATATTGTGTTGTGGGTCTTTGAGATTTCAATCTTTGCACTTCATTCTAATAATTGCTACATTAACAACCTTAATTGCCTTTGTTTTTTAATTAATGAACATAAACCTTGATTGCGTTTTGACCCTAATGTATTGCCTTTCACTCACCTCTTCTTGTTGCTTCACTTCAAAGGAAACCATCAATGAATTGAATACTCCCTCGGTGGACTCCAATTTCTATTTCTATGACATGGCCCATAATTGGTTTGGTGGTTATTACTTACGGCATATAGAATTATAAATAGCAGCTTTCGCTTTCATATTACTAAAATTTCAACTACTGCAATTCACATCAATTTCAATGTTTTAATATATTATATTCATTATTAATAATTAAATATAATCAGTTATATTGACTTAATTTTATACTTTATATTATAATATTAAGTTCATCAAATTAATTATATTTATTTTGTTAAGTATAACTAATATTATTAACTTATTGTATAATTTATATTAATATACCTACTTAATTAACTAAACAAATAATTGCTTATATTAACCGTCAATTACATATTAATTAATTTTTAAATATGTAAATCAATAATTAATTTTATTTAAATTATTGTTAAATAATACATATACAAACCATAAAATTTTTTTAATCAATTGAAATTGTGTTTCTTCTATTTATAATATTGAAAGTTTACAAAGTTGAAATTGGTCTCCTTACTCATACAATTAGTCTTGCAAATACCAAATAGAAATTTGCAATTCCATTTGCGCCGATAATCATGATCTTACACCCAAAAATTTCAAATCAAACACATAACAAGCAACAAAAATTAATATATTCAGTTATATGAGCAAATAAAAGGATTTGCTCCATCCTTCTATAAGGACACAATAATTATGTTATCTTTTCATAATTATTCAAAATCACACATGACTCTTTCAAAAACACACTTTTTTTTAATTAATCTTTTTAAAATTTCACTTTTTTTATCACTTAAGAATTTTAAAACTAAAGTACTCACAAATTTAGCATGACAGTATATATATATATATCAACTTAAGTTATGACTCAAGTTCGATTTTCTCCAGTTGTAACTCAAAAAATAAAAGCAGTCCTTATTACAGTGAGCGTTTCTAATACACATAGTCAGGCAATAAACCGGATCATCTCATCAGTTTTAGAAACGCTCACTATAAAAAGATCCACCCTACTGATAGATGTGTAAAAATTGAGTGCTAATAGTGCTCGTGAAAAATTTATTACATACTGAGTGTGTAGACTACTAGTAGAACAACCATTGAAAACTAAGAAATATACATTTGAATTTTGAAGAACAAATTCATTATAATGAAACAAAGAAGAAAATAAAAGAAAACCATCACAGTAGAGTTGGTGTATGAGTAAAATCCAAACACCAAGTGTAGAACAAATTTACTCAAACAATCAGTCTTGAAGGAGTTACACACAACACAAAATAGCTCAAAATTCTGAAAATATTTTACAAAATGTTGCTTCATCTTAGTAAATTTCTCAAAAGAAGCATTAACAAATGCATGAAAATAATTTCAGAAGACATGGTGTAATATATGAATAAATGACATATGTGCTCAAAAATGTGAATTTAGTGTGAATAGTTAATGTTGTCGAGCGTACTTAATTGTTAAGTAATAGGATATTATATAATATGAAGTATAAAATGGTATGATCGAATGTTAGAAAAGTTAATTAGAGTATTCGAATGTGTATAAATATGGTTATAAACAAGAAAATGGCAAATATGTTAAATGTGGGGTACAATGCATATGTAAAGCTTGAGTTGTGAGCTTAGTTGTAACCCATTTTGAGGGATGATTTGAGCTGTATGAACTTGAGTCTAAATGTGTCCAATGACCATGAATGATTTCTATATAAGTTTAGGAAGTATTTAGAAGTGGAATTTCTATAAAATTCTATCATAGGAACAAGTTATGCTCTTTCACAACCAGCATCACAACCATGCTGAAAACTGTCATGAACATGAAAGATTTGTTCATGGCTATAAAAGATTTGTTCATGACCATGAAGGATTTGTTCATGGCCGTGAAGGTCGTGTTTTGGGTCTATTTTTGGGCAAAATAGTTCACGGCTAGACCTAAATTTGTCTTGGCCGTGAAGGGTTTGTATAAATAAGTTTTTCACACATTTTAACTCATTTTAACCGAGATTTCAAAATCTCAAAACTTAGATACACCCCCAAATCTCTGAAATCCATCTTCCACATGATCTTTGGTGAGTTTTGAGCCCCCAAAACATAAGATTTACCATTCAAGAGCAAGAGTTAAGCATGAATTTGAGAGATTTACCAAGGAAGAAGATGGAGTTGGAGAGAGAAAGTGTGGAACTTGAGGGTACTCGGGTCTCCCACCAAATCAACCTTATTTTCTTCCTGGGTAAGATTTCATGTTTCCCCTCTTCTTTTAAGAAGTTTATAGTTGATTGAGGTAATTTAACCAAAATGGGTAGAAACCTAATTGTAGATGGATATGTTTGATATGAATTTTGAATATTCTTTGGGGAAAAACTCTTCTTAAGCCTAGTTTGAGTTGAATAATATATTGATTGATGGATTTAAGTAAGAAAAAACTTAGCCTAAGGGTTTTTAAGTTAGGGTTTGGAATGTATGGCTTATGTAGTCATAAATATTGACATATGATTTGGATTAATGAGAAATAGTTGTGATTATGTATAGCCTTTGGAAGGTAAAATTAACCACCAAGGAGGCTAAGTAAGCTTAAAGCTTGAATTTTAAGTTGGCTCCATAGGAGGTAAGTACACATATGCACTTTAACTCGTTAAAATGAAATGATGAAATGTTTAATAAAATGGAATGAGGATACTTGATATGTTAATTAGAGATAATTGGTATCGGTTAAACATGTCTATAGGTTATGAATGATATATGAGGAGAAAATTAAAGTTAAAGTTGATTAAAGTTTTGGCATGCTAAATGCGCTTAAAACCCGGAATGAATAATTATATCACTAGTTTGTAATCAACTAGGTTATCTAAAGACTGGATGACATGTCAAATTACTTTAGTGAAAAATGACTGATATTGATTAAGATTAAGGAAGAAAGAGGTAAGTTTCTCCAATTGAGAACTTATCAATTGATGGGGTATATATATATGTAAAACATGTATCTATGATGTTAATTGATTGTAATTGGTATGACATGATAGAAATATGATTTTGCATGTTGATAGGAGTGACTACACTTGGTTAGCCTTAGTATTTTGTTTGTGGAATTGTGAATTTTGATATTAATATAAAACATGCAATCTTGCACGATTGGTACATATTAATAAACTTGTGAAATGAGGAAATTGCATGGATAATAAAGGCATGTTTTAACATGATTTAACATTAGTGTTGATAGGTGGAGTGACAATTGGACCACCATAGAGACTATCGTGTGTGATATGCATGAAAAGATGTTAAATTTGATGTCTAAAAATGGAAATAGCTCTTTTTATAATTAAATTGGAAGTTATTATATGATATTTAAATGCCTATGTAACTTGCCAAATTATGTTTATAAACTTGAATATGCATGAGACTGTGATATGTGCTATGCATATGGATTAAGACATGTAAGAATATAACGGAAATGAAAAAGGAATATAGTATTAAATGCTCATTTCTCTACCTGAGGACTACTTTAGGGTAAATGAAGCATCATGAAGGGGATAAACGATATGTATCGATAAGATGTATGAGTGAGGATCGGGTTGACTAGTCTTGGACTAGGTGCTCCTGTTCCTAGTACTCATATTTTTATACTCAATTAGGTTAGCTGAGCCCTGGTTTGGGTGAACACGCTTGACTTGAGGGAGCTCGAATGAGCATACAGATTATAGAGTGAGTAGGATGACTAGCCCTGGACTGGGTGCGCCTACTTCACATCCTATATCTGGCTAGTCCGGGAATGAGGCTTGGATTATTGATACTATGAGAACTTGGGCTATTTGTTAAAATTGATATTGGAAAAAGACAAACAGAATTGAGAAACAAAAGAAATGGATAACAAGAAAATATTATAAAAGCACGAGATATTTAATGTGACATGAACATGATTATTGCATATACTTGATGTAGCACATCATATTTTCCTTAAACATGATTTACATGTTTATATGCCATGAGAGTTGATATGTTATAATCTTGTATGCTTGCGTGGAAAAAATTATTGATTTGCATAAGTATCAGAAAAAGAAAAGAGAAATAAAATACTCTAAATTGTTAAAGGCATTTTGAAAGTACTTATGTTTGATATGTGTAAATAATGATTTATACATAAGATATATGAATAATAAATGAGTAATAAAAGAATTGTGAACGATTAATTTTGTGATATTATCCCAGGATATAAACATATGAAATGTTATCATGACTGGATAATATAATAAAGAAAAGATATGTATTTATCAATGAATTAAACATGCATGTATTAAATATGTATTAATTATATGAGCATGGCAAACATTGACATTTCTATAAATATATGATTTGAATATGATTGCGTCACCAAAATATGTATACGTCATAAATTATATGATTTCATGCTAAGTATGTTAAGTATATGTATATTACTAAGTTATGAAAAGCTTAGCGTGTTTAATGATGTATGCAAGTCATGGAGCCAATATAATGTCATAGTAGCAGTTGATAGTAAAGGAGCCATAGTCCATATGGAGTGGAGATAATATAGGTCTGGATTTAAAGCGGACACATGCATATTATGCATTTATTTATTGCATTCATTTACAAGAATGTAATTAATTATAATCATTATTCTGTAAATATGTAAATTGAGTATAGCAAAGATGGTTAATATGAGGGTCTTATAGGCTCATGATATTATGTGGAAAAAAAAAACAGGTAAACAAGAACCAGGGTATAAAGTATACTGGATACGTTGAACAAGTAAATTCAACTGAGTATACATACACATAATATAGTATTATAAAAAAAAAATTAGAATTTGATCAAGTTTACAGTTGTCTTTATGCGTAGCATTTCCTATGTATTATGGGACTTACTCATAATATATAGGTGGGTGTTACACATGGATTTCGGTCTTCTCTTTGTTTGGATGGAGGGTAAGGAAGAGAAATTAGTGGAAGGGAAGGAAATGGTGCTTAATGGAATAGAAAAGAATGGTATATGACTACTCTTCCATTGTTTGGGAGAAGGGTAATAAAATGAATGATAAGTACTTAAAAAGACAAAAATAACATTATAACTTTAAAAAAAAAAAAGGTAGAATGAAGGATAAAATTTAAAATGATATGTATATTTTTTAATTTTTAACTTTCTCACTTACTCTTTCATACATACCAAATTCGGATATAGCAAGAGTAAGCAAAAACAAGGAAATTGAAGGGTAAGCCTTACCCTTCCTTGCTCTCCCTTACCTCCCTATTTTTTTTTTGGTCTCTCCTCACAAAAATGGGTAGATGACTACCCTACATTACCTTTGTATTATTTACCTTTTTGTCCCCTCCATCCAAACAAGTAGTAATGCTTAGGAATTCCATTGAGTGAATTTTACTAATAATATCCCAACTATTTTTTAATTTTTAACTTTCTCACTTACTCTTTCATACATACTAAATTCGGATGTAGCAAGAGTAAACAAAAACAAGGGAATTGAAGGGTAAGCCTTACCCTTCCTTGCTCTCCCTTACCTCCCTATTTTTTTTTTTTTTTTTGTCTCTCCTCACAAAAATGGGTAGATGACTACCCTCCATTACCTTTTTATTATTTACCTTTTTGTCCCCTCCATCCAAACAAGCAGTAATGCTTAGGAATTTCATTGAGTGAATTTTACTAACGGTATCCCAACTATATAAATTGTAACAATTGAGTACTTTGTAATATAAAATTACTTCAACTTTTATTTCATAACTAAAATAAACTTTTATTTAATAACTAAAATAATATTTAAAATACTGAATTGTTACAATTTTATATAGTTAGGATATCGTTGATGAAATTCACTTGACTTCCATTACTTCTTAAGGGTGAGACACATTCCAAGAAGATATTTGGTGAAGATTTAGACTAATGTCAATGCTGATGGTGAGACAGGTATTTACTTCTATGATGCCTACCAAAGTCAAAATCATCATATGAATCTTCATAATTTTGTTGTGTCTTCTCAATTCTATGACACTTGTTTGAGGATGGATGTTTAGAAGATAAATGCTTCTTTCTACTGTTATTGCTTCTATAACGCTCTTCAATATCAAAATCTTCAAACAAATAAAGAATCTTTTGCGTGCTCTTTATACTTTGGTGATGCCTGCCATAACCAGAATCATCAGATGAATAGGAATGCTTATGTTTACTCTTTTTGGGATGTTTATCATACTTCAAATCATCATATGAATTTGATTCAAAATAGTTCAACTTCTTTTCCTTAGGCTTCTTTGATCTCCTCTCTTCATTATCAGAAGGTGAGGATGACCTATTTTCTACAGTAGTCCTGAATTCTCTACTGATTTTTTTTGTCCTACTATTTTTAACCTCCTTTCCTCATTATCCACTAGGAAGCACGAATATGAATATGACTGCAAGAACACGATACGGTGTGACATGAAAAATTCCAAAAAATTAGAATATGGACACAATATAATAAAATAATAATTATCCTTACAAATATCATCCTTAAAAAGCCATTTAGATAAATCAAAAACAAATATTCAAATATTAACCTTACAAATATTCAAAATAACCATAACGATTAAATATAAGTAATATAACAAATAAACATTGACTTCAATCAATCTAATAACATATAAACAATTAAGCTAAGCAAGTAGTTCAATCAATCCAAGTACTCTAATAGATCCAACAACAATTCTGATTGCTTCCAGTTTTAATAAAATATATATTTAACTAAATTATGTGAAATTTTCAATCAAACCAAACTCAAATTCAATCTTCTACTTCAATCAATCCAATTTAAAAAAAAAAAAGACATAACTAAATTGATAAGTGAATATTGATTGTTACCGCTGGTTTGTGTTGCTACCTTCTTTCTCTTTCAATCAATCGAGACGCTTTCCAGCCGAGCCATAAGTACTCCAACATAATAGTTCCAATGCTTGCAAGGTAGACTTTGATTTCTCTTCATATCATTTCATAACGCATTGCTTCCCAACAAGCAATTGAAGAAAGGATATCTTTTCATATTCAGTCTTTAATTTGTCTTATGCTGAACATAATTGTTAAAGGTGAAAGCCGCACTAAGTCGCTAAGGGTTCTTATCGCATGAAGCGTAAGGCACAAGGTGAAACATGCACTTGACAAAAAGGAGCAAAAAAATATACATATAGCAAGTATATTGATGTATTTAATTGTTGAAATTTATTAGTTTGGAATTAAAATTGAAAAAATTAATGTTAGGGCACAAATTAAATTGAATAGAAAATTGAAGGATTAAATTGAAATTTCAAAAATAATTAATATTAAGCATAAATTAATTTATTAAAGTTAATATTAATTAGTCAAAGCCTTAGCAAGCTTGTGTCATTTGTTAGACATGCATTATAATAAGATATAAAATGTTAAAAGGTGGCACACATGCATAAGAATCATAATTTGTGTCGTAAAAAGGTATATTTGAAGAATGGGTGAAAAAAAAATGAAAAGATTAAATTAATCTTCTTCCTTTTAGAAGTAACCTACCACCTGATCTCATTTTAATCCAAGTATTTAAGGTGAAATGAAAACCATTTTCTCATTATTCCATTTATTTTTCTTCTTCCTTCATAAATATAACACAATTTTGTTTCTTCACTTTCAAAAGTAACCATCTTCCATTAATATCATTTAACCCGAGCCATTATTTTTCATTCCTTCTCTCAAATTTTGTTGATTTATCTTTATTTCAAATAAAAACTTGAAGATAAGAGTCATGAATGAAGGAGGAAATCCAATTTCAAGTTTTTTCCCCCAAGTACATTGAGACATAACAAAGTAGAAAAGCTTGGAGCGTTTTTGCCACAACTTGAAAAGCATTTAATGAATGTTGCATGTGGAGTTTGGAGGATGTTAAAGGTAGAAGGAGACCTTGTGGTTCGGTTAAGCTTGAAGAAAAAGACTTTAAAAGGCTAATAAAGGCTCGGCCGTTTGAAGAAAACTTAAGGTAATTGGAGTTTTGGCCATTAGCAACAATTCTCTTATGCACTGACTTTCTTCTAACTTCTCTCCAATTCCATCTTGTTTCTTTATTGTGTCCTTCCATATCTAAGATATGTTTCTTATATTGTTTGTGCTGCTTGCACTGGTTGTGAAAGAATTCAAACATGTAAAGGAGAAAACCTATTCCATTAGGTTATCCCAGATCCTAGATAAAAGAAATAAGCTGAATTTGGGCCAGAAACTTGAAAATATTAAAGAGACACATCTCACCTCGCCTAGACATCTTTGAGGTCACCTATTTTTGAACTGCTGCCGAATTCATCGTCTCCAAGTCTCAGTCGTGATTTTGAAGAAGAAGGGTCACAAGAAGAAAAACGAGCAAAAAAAGTTTGAGTTTTTGAAGAAGGACTAGACTAAATTGGGCTTTCTGATTGTAGCCCATAAAATTATATAAAAAAAACCCAACATAAGAAAAAAGCCTCTTAATAATGCCCAGCCATGTCCCAATCGTGTCGTAGTCATGTTTCAGTCGTGTCCAGCTATGTTCGAAACCTTTGACCTCCTATCTAATCAACGACATGCCATATGGCACATCCGATATGTATCCAACGCGTGTCTATGTATCCATGTGTCCGATAAGCGGTCTCTCCCATTAGATGTCATGTTCGTGCTTCATAGATTATCAGAATGTGAAGATGACCCATATTCTTCAAGAGTCCTAGATTCTCTTATGGTCTTCTTTAACCTCCTCTCTTCATAATCAAAAGGTGAAGATGACACATTTTCTTCAGGATACCTGAATCCTCTACTGGTCTTCTTTTTCCCGCTCTTCTTTAACCTCCTCTCCTCATTATCAAAAGGTAAAGATAACCCATTTTCTATAAGAGTCCTGAATTCTCTGCTGGGTGATTTTGTTGGGGAAAAATTGGTCATCAACTCAGGGATATCACTGCTGAGAAACCCTACAAAATGGATGATAATGATAGCGGAGTATGTTAGTTCATACTCATGAAACACAAAATATGCAATCCAAATTCATCCTATAGGAAAAGCATATATCTCCATAGTCATCAAATATGTCTTTAGCAACAATTTGCTGATTAGGATCATCTGGCTTAAAACCCCCGCGAGGTGGACTCATCCTTGGTTTTTGCTTTAGCTCCCACTTTAATGGCTGTAAAGAGTGTTGATAAATAAAACGTAAGTTATGTATGTACAGAGTAGTTATGTAATAGATGTTGGGGGGCTTTTGTGAAGGCGATTGAGGTGGTGGTTGTTGAAATAGACATGATGATACTATAGAAGTTGATGTAATATAGAATAAGTAGCCTCTGCTTTGGGCTAGAACATTCAGTTGCCCAAGTGTTTTGAATTTTTGAGGGCTAAGTCAGTCCCTTTGCAGAGAATATTGAATTTCAATTGCTTCATAGGATTGTACAACATGTGTTCTTGATCCCCTAATAAAGAAAGAGGCATGGGTCATCTTTTATATTCACGATAACCTTTCTTCTTTTTCTGCTTTCTACTTTTACTTTTAGCAAATTGTAACTGAGATCTCTTGTTTCTTTGATTTGCTCTGATGATAAACCTTGTACATATGATTCTAATGATATTTTACAGGCTGGAGACAAGTGTTCCTGCAAGAGCAAGCCATTTGGGATTGAAGTCCGAAATGTGAAATGCTTAAGATGTGGCAATTTTGGTCATCAAAATGGTGATCGGGAATGTCCATTGAGAGATGCTCTAATGCCAAATGAAGAGAGTAGATTAAAAAGAGATGATCTCTTGACTGCTATCGTGGCTCAGATAGATCCTAGTGAGGTTAGCATTATTCCTAGTTGGTTATGGATAAGATATAGTGATAGGTACCATACTTTTATTTGTATTTTGATGCTAAAACTTGTGCTATAGCTAAAAGATTGTTTATAACTATATTTAGCTAAAAGATTGTTTACAGCTATATTTGGTTTATGCAACAATATCAGCTTAACATGCTTATAATTATGATTTGATTATAGGACAAGGAGGTATAGTATTGTGATAACCATTTGCTATTGGATACAACTCTTGTTCATGTATTAGATGTTGATGTGCCCATGTAAGCATGCGTACTAGCAGTTGGTACGTAGAGGTGCAATATCTCATAATTGTCAGGGTAGTCTTGAAAATAGCTCTTTGTGTACTCTTTCCCATTGTCAATTTGGAAAAATATTGACTTAAGAATCAAATTGACTACAAGTCATTTAGTAAAAGGACTTAAAATAGGAAACCACAGCATTCTTTGCTCGTAATAAAGACACCCATGGACCATTCTTTGCTCCCTAACTTCCAAACAAAGCTACACGCTATCCCCTCACTTATATGGCTATTCCATATTGCTGCCAACTTTTGTTGCCTATCATCTCTCTCTTCCCTCGAATTCAAGCTATATTCCATTCTTGTTTTCTGCCCCAAGAATTTCATAGCTCTACAATCACCAGAATTAGACCCGATTGCCAACTATTCATCCAGGTGAAATGTACCTTACTCCAAAAGCCATATTACATGGCTAAAGATGGTGTTTCTCGGGTTTAGATCAACTGGGAAGGTCTATCACCTACTAATCCATCACAGGAAACTAATTAAATTATCTTTTCACATTATATAAATTTTGGCACTCCAAGTGAATCACATTCATGAGGTGGGAAAGTTTTGTTAAGTGCACAGGAGATGGTTGAACCTAACTTGGCCAAAGTAGTCACCTTGGATCAATACTAAAGGTGTTCTACAAACGGGAAAAAGGAATAAAGGGCAGTAGTAAATTTTAGTAAGGAACATCAACTAAAATTCAGTAGCGTACTTTGTCTTTTCCTGTGTTAATTACATTCTAAGTAGGTGGAGTCAATTTTTCTTTTCAGTCATTTTAAATGTTTTCCCAAATAGGTGATCAATCAATTATCAGTTTTGGAGTCTAAAGTTCTTGTAATATGAGTTTATAAGGAACATCAAGGAAAATGGATGAGCATTTTTTCTTCAAAAGTCTTTGAAACAAGAGAAAAAGATTCTTTCTTGAGCTGTTATTTCATTTATTCAAGATAGATCAAAAGGGAAGAAAATCAATAAAACATAATCTTGTTATTGAGTTTCTCACAGCTTTCAAGGTCGATCATGTCTTAACCAGATCACAGACACGTGTCTGTTATAAAAGGACTAAAAAATGTGACAACCTATGGGGAGAATGGAACTAAAGTCGTTATACCCATAAATATATGGTATGTCCATCAAAGAAAATAGTTTGTCATAGCCATAAATTGAGGAAAGGCACCAATGACCAAAATTAAGATTTCATAAATTGAAACATCTTACACATGCACCTGTGCAAGATACTTTTAACCTCAAGGCGTCCTGTTATAACTGTGTTATTAACTGGTAATTGCAGCATATACACTTCAAAAAAAATGCAGCATATTACCTTGGTGCATTTTTAGGAACTTCAAATTCTGCTTCAGTTGGTATAGGACGGCCAAATACATCCTTAGGCCTTGGTTTCTTTTTTTTCTTCTCCTGAAGGACCTCCAATGGAGGTTGATTCTGGCACGCTGCAAAGCAATAATTGTATCATATAAATTTTAACTTCAAAACTATTAGTGCAAATTAAATCAATCAGACTATTAAAAGTAGAAAAATTAGTGCCATTTTTACATTAAAATTCAAAAACAAGAACATAAAAAGAAAAAAAAAAAAGAATAATATGAGAAATTACATTGCAGAAGAGACTTCCTCTGCAAGTGGTTCCTGTCTTTTCCTCTTATCAGCAATCTCTGCTGCCTTGGCATTTTCAGCATTGTAGCCGGGTGGACGAACATACATGAAGCCAACAGCTTTCATCATTTCTATCTATTTCATCAATAAACCATAAATATAAGTAGAACAAACTACTAAAGAATTTGATACCCATACATAAGAAAGGGGAAAAGAAAAACTTTTCTCTCTCTTTCTTGGAAATAAGAGCAGTCTGGCGGAAGAAGTTCCGTTCTTGCCCATACCGCGTCAAAATCAAACGGAAGGAGAAAAATCTGATTGAGCGAAACTATGAATAATATAAGAAATTAAAGATGATTTATAAATGGAGAAATTAGGTACCTCACGAGCGACCTCTTCAGGGCGGCGTTGAAGCTGGGCATGGGTCTACTCGGTGATCCACTTAACGGCGTTGATTAGGATAAGAAAGAGGATGCCAACAGGGGCGGAGCTTCATAAGGGAAAATTTTGAAATTTTCTTATATGTATACTGTGTTTATTTTGCCCCTCAAAATTCGTAGTCAAGCTCAGCCCCTGAGTGCCAAGGCTTCTGGTTGAGATAGGAATGGCTCCAGGCAGTGCCAAATTTGGTTTTATAATCAACTTCACCATTATTGAATCTCTTGCTCAAGTCTTAAACCTTCTCCTCCCTCCATTCCTTTTTATTTCTCAAGTGCCTATGCCTCTGCTTCCTCGTCTTTCCTTGTTATATTTGTCACAAATTATTCAATTTTCAAAACTATAAACATTAGATAAAAAATTACATGAAAAAACTATAAAATAAGTTAGTTTTAGTCATAAATTTAGTTTAATGTTACTAATTTAATTACTAAAATTGTGAGATTTTGTGTTCGATTACCAAAATAAAGAAATTTTGAATTTCAAAAATTATTACGGTGTATCAATTTATAAAAAAAGGTATCAATTTTCTAGGGGTATTATGAACAATATCATTTTTTTATATATTTAAATTTTAAATTAAATTATGTTATTTCTTTCATTTTATTATATCTGTCAATTAAAAAATATTTAATATGCATAATTATATATATATATATATTAATTATATTATTCTCTTTTAAAATGATTAAATATGTTCATTTTGTTTCATAATAAATATTGTTTTTAAGAAAATTTCAAATTTCATTTATATGCGGTTTTTATATTATAGATGAAAATAAAATATTTTTTTTCAAGTTTATCCTTATACTAATCAATTCAAAGTTATTAATATTATATTGAATTCAAAATTTTTAATCTTTTAAAACCAAAAGTAACTTAATATTTATAACTCAGTTTTTTCTAAATTTAAAACTAATAAATAACTTATTAATTCTAATAAAATTACCAAAAATATTGAACGGAAAGAGTAGTAAAGAATATAATTAATTCAATAAATCTCATTTCTCTATCTCAAAACAAAGACAGAAATAAAGTTGAAAAAAATATATTTTTTATTGGTAATCTAAAATATCAATTAGAGTGGAACAAATTTTATTTTATTACATAACAGACAAAATAAAACAGCAAGTATTATTATTACTATTTTGATAAATAATATCTTTTTATTAAGCCAAAGGAGAGACTAAATCAGCTGCAACAAGATAAGAAATACATTATATCCATCAAAGACATCGATGGAAGAGGTTCGAAACTGTATTTCTTCAACAATTGATTTTTATTTCCTCTTAATTTTAATGTTATTTTGTTTTAACGCAATTCTTCAACAATTGCAATGAAAAAGGCGAAGAAAATAAAAGAAAGGGAAACAAGAAATTTTAGCAAAAACATGAACTATGACATGTATAGGACTGATAGTATATCACAGTGAATGTTTCAAAAATCCGGATTTTCTACCAGTTTTTCCAATCATTTTCTAACTAATTGAATAAAAGAAAAAAAAAATCTGTGCAAGTATAACTAATGTTAGGGGAATAAATGTGAAGGATGATGAATCTAAAAATTCTAAAACTTGGTGTTGAAGTGGTGGTGCAGCCATCCAGATCAAATACCTCAGGCTCAGTGTGTAGGGAGCAGCAAATTATACCAGAGAATGATTTTTGAGATCCTTAAACTGGGTAAAATTTTTGCAAACCAACCCAGATTACAAGAGCTGAAATCCCTGCCGAACTTACTCTGTTAAAAACTCAACAATGAAACCAGCTAATCATGCAGCCCCGCAATTGGTTTCAATCTGTAGCACTGGGAACATCTACCACACAACATTACAGGAATGCATTATGATTAAGCTAAAAAAAATGAAGAAAACAAAATTTAAATAAAAAAGAAAGAAAGAACATGCAGTTTTAAATTCCCTTTGTTTTCAGACCCAGAATCAAGAATTGCATACAACAGAGCAACTAATGATGATAAATTTTCTTAATCTACATTACATAGATTAGTATGCCGATGCGAATTAGAGAAAATAATTAATTTGGTCTACTCTTTGCATTCACTTTTATTTTTGGAGATCTCTTTGTATTGCTGTTACCAGGGGTAGCTTAGTTCTAAAGTCTATGCAACGATTTTTTGCTGTTTTCTCAAAGACATCATCATCAAGTCAGAGTTCGCAATATTCTCAATAAATTGAGCAGAGTGTTTTTTAAATTTAATTTTACCCCAGACACCTTTGTACTGCAAAGAATGCCTAAACTGGGAAAGTTAACTAAGACCATCGTTAAAATATTTTCAAATCCACATTCTATCTTATTTTTTCCTTTGTTCTTTTTCATTTTTCACTTGTAACATATTCAAGGCCTTTTCTCTGTTAAAATAAAAATAATAATAATTCATATTTTAGAAAAGAAAGAAATCACCATACCATAACTTCAGGAAGTTTACCACTTAACCCTTCACCATGTGTGCCTCAGCCAATGAAGAACTAAGGTCTTCTCGCGATTGTGATCTCCTGCTCTGAAGACACATCTGACTTCTGTGGGGTGTCCAGAACGAAGCCATGCTAGTACTGTCGATCATCTGTCCTAAACTGCTTGACAAATAACTATGTGATACACCACTAGTTGACGGGTATAAAGATGACTCCATCAGCTGGATGCCACTGCTGCCTAAACCATGAGCCAAGCTAAATGGTCCCTGTTGGCCACCAGCAACTGTTGGACTCAGTGGCATCTTTACTCTTCCATCCCCTGAATCCAAAGTTGAAAAATTCCTTCAAATGTTGAACCAGGCAAAAAGCAATCCACAAGAATATCATAGTAGAAAACAGAAGGAACATCATTTAAAAGTACTGATTTAGCATAATGATGATAAACAAAATGCAAAAGGTAAAACAGAATAACCTGCAAGAATCACTTTCATGATTTTGAACATGCTACCAATGATAAAAACAGGAAAAACCAAAAAAATGTTATGACAGGGTATTGAAAGACAGATGTACAAGCAAGAGACTGAACCAAAATGTTAGAAAGGCCTCATGCCATTGGCAACTGATTCAGTTTTATCAACTTATACAAATTTTAAATCAGTTTTATTTTGTTGAACCAATCAAGTTCTTAAAGTAAACACTATGAAGAAAAGGCAGTAACATGACAAGCATATGTTCCTTTAAATTTTAGCATTAAGACAAGTATTATTGGTCAATTCGAAGGTTTCAAAATTTAGAGTATCTTACGCACCTTGTTTAACTTTCCTATTACATAATTGTGTACTGGATCAATGCTGCAGTCCAGGTGAGACCTTAGAAGTAAAATGAAGACAGAATTTATCCAAAACCTTCCTACAGCAATATATTATCGGCTAAAAGTGCAAATTAGCCCCTAAACTATATATAGAACGAGTCACTCCCTCAACTTTGACTAAGTACAATTAAACATTCGAATTTTAAAATCGGTGCAATTAGGCCCCTTAACTATTGTTCTGTTAATACCATTAACCAAGAACCATTGAGCAAACTCGATATGGTGAGGAGGTAATTCGCTCCATAAGGTATAGTTCAAGAGCTAATTTGCACTGATTTTAAAGCTAGACAGTTTAATTGCACTAAATCAAAGCTGAGAGGGTGACTCACTAGTTCAAAGGCTAATTTGCACCTTTGGCCTAAATTATCTAAGTAATAAAACATGTACAGTCTATGTCCAAGGAAAACCAGACCAAACTATGATAGTTTTGAAATCAAACTTCAAACAAAATGTTCCACAAAAGTTGGGGAAAGAATTTAGTTCTCATTTCTCTATCAAATATATAGACGTTCAAAGACAGCAATATTACAGTCTTTGTTTTGACATTCTTGATCTTTCTTCATCTAAAGAACGCAAGTGTCTAGCCTAGAACTGTGCATAAAAAAACATGAAATTTGTCGATCAAACTAAAGCAAGACAGTACCTATGACTCAATTATTGTTTTTTCCCAATGTCTCTCCAGCAATATCTCCCATATACTTGGGGTGGTTAGAGTCAAAGTAAGCATTCATTTCGTTTGTAAGATCAATAGGATTCAATCTAAAACATGTGTATACATATGTCATCTCAGAGTGTCCCTCATTGTACAAGAAGATACATACATAAAAAGATGGAAAAAGCATAACAAAATTAAGAAAATGCAATCCCAACCCTATAAAACAGAGAAATAAGAAGAGAATCATGCTTCTACAACAGGTGGAGATTGCATATTGTGTCAAATATTTAGTACAATCCACTGACATCTCAAAGTAAAACACAAACCAAAAGTAATGCAATAGAATTTACCAGGACTAATGGGACTCCAATGCTGGAAACGGAAAGGAGATGGGATACTAAGTACCGATGTAGTAGATGCACTGTTATGCCCGAAGAGAGGAAGATATGATCTCCGAAAAAATCTTGGCATCCAATTGCCAGCACATGATAATGCATAAACCAGCATAATCAACGAAGTAATCAAAATAATAACAAAAACTATTGGTTGTATCTTTATTTGGAGTAGTTCATAACTAGGAAGCCTCAATCTGGGTGAAAATGCTTTGCTGGCTTCGTAAAGAGCAACCCCAAGAGTCCAAGTAATACTTCCAGAGCCAATAATGATTTGGTTATCTGTGATGTGTAAACCCTCTCTCAACAAGAACACTATGTAAGGTGCCCTAAAGCAGTATTGTTCAATAAAAGGCTGAGGAGGAACACTACTTTTTGCGACTTCCCATGTCTGTTCACAGAATTTGTGACCTTTCTCCAGAACATCATCAAGTGAAGCTTCTGATGTCAGGTTGAAAAACCGATAAACCACAAAAAAGCCAGACATGCCATAGAACTGGCCATAAGGGCGGGGAAAAGTGTCAGCAAGAGCACACGGTTGCAAATCACAATCAATTGGTGCGCTTTGACTGGACCAATCAGACAAATTAATGGCAGCTTTTGCTAGTGCACTACATTCTTCCCAATTTGGAGAACCAATAAGCTGCACAGGAACTCCTGACTTGACTCCCTTACCTGAATTTCTCCCTAGAACAACAGGACTGATACTATCTAGTTGATTAGAAGAAGCACAATGAGAACAGATATATTGCTCCTTGTAGCCAGATTGCAGGCATGGATGCTTAATTTCTATGTTCCCATTTTTTACAAGATCTGCACTAGGAAGCCCCTTTAAAACATGAACAACAGACTTGTCAAATGCATCATTTAAACCATAGCCTGCAAGAGAATAGGCAGTAAGGTGATGGTTAGCAGCTCCAATTCTAAGATTTAGTTCAGTCTCATTATGCCCATGTTTCTCACTTTCAAATGTAACCTGTAATGATGAGCCGCCCATGTCAAGTGCACCAAACGTTGTTTTCTTGGGACTATTTCCCAACACACCTTTTTGATAGTTAAGGGCTATCCATCCGTAGTAAGCTTCATCCATTCCACTTATAACCTTGACCCAAGCTTTGTGGCATGAGAAAGGTGATTTCTTTAGTATGGACCATGCATTGTCTAGAATCCAATTTGAATCAGTACTTGGCAGCCTCCTAACTCCAGCTGTAGCATAAAGGAAAAGAGAGGTACTCTTATGTGCATCCTTGGGGATTTGCTTCTCAGCCCACCGAACAAGTGGATTTATAGCATCTTTTAAGCCAGATGTATTATGTACTAACATATGAAGCCCAGGCTCAGTTTCCATTCTATCATATGCACGTCCACTTGACTTTCTAGAAAGACCTTCAGTAAATGATTTAAGAATGATGGGGAGACTGACATCTTTCTTGTGATCAATAGATGCTTGATATACATAAACTCGAGTTCCAGTACTTCCACAATCAAGAACAATGTAGAACTTTGAAGCTCCTTGAGACCAATAAGATATCATAAATGTAAAAATCAGATAAATTAGAAAACCAAGCAGTAGGAGGCACAACAGAATCACAAACATTCTAACCCACTTCCTCCACAATAATGGGGATCCACCAGAAAATGCTTTCTCTTTCGAGAAACTTGTGCTGCCAATTTCTTTCTGCAGGAAATGAGGCTTCCTATCAATTCCAATTTTATAATCACCTTCTTCAACATCAAGTCGGTGAAAGGAAGAGAAGTCTTGGAGAGAAGAAGAAAGCCGCAAATTATTATTGCGGCCGGGGTTGGAAAAACTAAAGCCCTGATCAATGGATTCTCTTGGAGGCGGAGATACTCCAGTTGACATATATGGACCAGCAGATGACTTTTGGGTCGACAAATGACTTGTTGCAGCAGAAAATATATCTGCTATTCTAGCAAACATGTCCAGATAAGTAACTTATAATATGAGAGATTTGTTTCATCGCAAGTCTAGCGATCCATTTGCTTCAGAATTATGTCCTTCGTCTCAACAACATAGTTAAATGCCAAGGATTTCAAGCAGCCTAAAATTAAGCCAGAGAATGCTTCAGAGTTCCATTACTAACAATACAGATAGCTATTGCATTTTTTTTTTTTGTATTGTAGAGTAGTAAACTGAATGCGGTCAATCACATTTCATGAACCTGCACACAAGATGTCTGTCATGTAATCCACCTAGAAATATTATCAAATAAAAAGCATTAAGGAAACAAAAGTCAATTCTACTAAATGATATCTCATATCAAGGAAAAACATGAAGAAGAAAAAAAATAGAGGCATTAATAATAAACTAAATCCCTAAAAAAGAACATAGATGTCAGTCTATCCCTAAGAACATTATGAATGTCAGTGCATCCTTGGTCTTATTTCTTCATTCCAATTGCTGCTGATAAAAAGACTATAAGAACAAAAAATCATGGTCTAATGAATCTGTTCCAATATTTATTTATTTAGTCAATCATTTCGAAACGATGAACATTTGATAAGAAAAGTTGAACAAATCAGTCGCGGTTAGATGACTAATTCCTCATATGTTATCAATTTAAGTGCCAAATTGCAAAATACCCGTGGCAAAAATGAAGCTGATATTAGAACCAACAAGATGAAAAGGGGCATTATGATCTTCTGCACCCGACTAGGCATTTTACTGGATAAACAATTATCATAATCCCATCAAATTATTCAAACCCAGAAGAAGAAAACATTCAATCTTCCTTCTGTTTATGATTAAGATAGAGAAAATGAGAAAGCATTTGAATGTAGAAAAGGGTCAAGTTACCTGAAGCAAGGAGGGGAGAAACAGGAGCAAGCGGATCATGAAATCATGCGATTAATGAAGATGATATGTTGGGCATAAGTTTAAGTAGAAGAGGAATTAGACAAATAATTGTAGTTTGAGATTTCAATTTCTCAGATCCAATGAATGAAAGGAAGGAAAGACCCAAGGGATGCAGTGGGTGTCGTCTCCTGAAAGTGAAACCCACTTTTTTTTTAATAAAAAAATTTTCAACTTTCGATTCTCTATTCCTTTTTTTTATTTTTCCCTTTTTACCCCTCAATTTTTGTTAATCATCAATTTGTTTCATTATATTTTATTTTTATAATTAGTGTTGATATTGATTCAATTTTTGAGAAATATAACGCTCACATCTTCACTGACTAATGATGAAAGAGAATAAAAAGAGAGAAATAATTATTTTTAAAATTTTTTATCTCTTTAAAATGAATTGAAAGAATCATAAATAAAATGATTTAACAAAATAATTAAGGCACATTCCAACAAAAAAAAAAAATCAAGGCACTGTTGTTAGATTGATATATTTTGAAATCATAAAATTTATAAATTTTAAATTTATAGACCGTGAAATCTTTAGATTTTAAAAATTTTATTGTTTGGTATGACTATAAAATTTATAAATTGATTATTATGTTTAGTCCAACGACTACAATTCATGAATTTAATAATTAATTTTCAATTCTGCTATTTTTTAAATATTGAAAATTTGTTATTAATTAAATATATACACTCAATTCTACCATATATTTAAAAATTCAAAAATAATATTAGTTATTTTAAGAGTTAGAAAATAATAAATAAAATAAAATTTTCTTAAACTTTTTAACATAATGTCTTATTATTAAAGTGAGAAAACATTATACACTATAATGTTTAATTAGATGCTATAAACTAAAAATTATTTTTTATTAATAATTTAATGCATATGAGTACTATATTATATAAAACAATAATAATAATAATAAAGTAATTATTTAAAATTAAAATTAAAATAATTTTTACTTTTTTTAGGATTAAGGATAATTTTATAATATTATTAATATACTAGGGATAATTTTAGAATAAAAAATTGACAACAATTTCTCATCGATAGAAAATTGTGTATTTTAAATTTTTCCACTTGAGAATTAGAAAATTAAATCTTTAAAAAATAAAAATTTTAGTCGATATATAATTTTTCAAAATTATATAACTTAATAGTCAAACAATAAATTTGATAAAAATCTATAAATTGATTTTCTTATCTAAAATTTCTCAATCTAAATATAACTCAATATTCTTAATATGTTCATTACTCTCTCAATACAAAGTCGTTTAAAATTTTTATTCTTCTTTTAAAATAGTTGACATTTTTATATTATTTATAAATATTAATTATCTTTTATCTAATCTACTTTTATTTAACAATTAATAAAAGAAGTTTTTATTTTTTTAAGAATGTACAATAATAATAATTGATGAATATATAAAAATAATATAATATTTTACCAATATTTTAAACACATTTTATAGTTATTATACAAAAACTTTAAATAACATCTACATGTAAATGAAAGGAATATTTCACATAATTTTTTTTTTTACTAAGAAAAGGAAGAAACATTTTACAAACAGTTTAAAAAACCCAGTAAGTCATAGGGACAGAAAGACCCTATGAAGCTTCACTGTTCTCTGGAATTGGCTTTGGGCCTTTCTTGCGCAGCTTAGGTGGAAAGTGAAGAAGGCCCCCTTCCGGGGGGTCCGAGCTATTCTCGTGATTTGTATCCAACAGTCAATTAGAAATTGAAAAATTGGATTATCAAATTACGAAACATAATTTTTTTTTATTTTTAATTGGATCACTATACAATAAAAGGTAATCATCTTCTTGCACTTATCATAAAAGTGAATTCGCATTTAGTATGAAAAAAAAAACTTGAATTTAAAATATCATTATCTTAAAAGCAAATGATTTTGCTACTTGAACTTAACCTCAATTATATATTTCATATAATTGTTAATGTCTTAGAAACAAAGTAGTTTCTATTTCTAACATAATTAATTCTATAAAATAGTATTAAAGTGGCATTAATATACAACGAAATAAACAACACACATAATCTACAATATGTTTTGTCAGTCGAAACGTGCACTCAATGGGCTTTCGTTAGGCATAACTCCATTGCCATAACAGCTCCAGATTACATTAACCAAATTGCTTTTCAATCTTAAGAGGAATTTTATGATGCACCACAAAAGTCCTCTAAAGATAATTGCGGGGCTAATTCTGTAATGTACTTGTGAACCGTTAGATTTTCAATTTTTTATCTCAACTATTGATGGTTAACGATTGAGATTAAAAATTGAAGATTTAATAATTATAAATGTCATATACACCACATAAATTCTCTAATAGCATAGTTAAAATCCTAAATTAGAAGTGTAAAGAATTAAAAATCTAAATTACAAGTATGAATATAGACTTCTAATATTATTTAAGGAGAATATCTTTTAAAAAATTATATAAATTTAGATACGATCGTATGCATTTTAAAAAATTAATACAAATGAATGTGAATCTACTGCTACTTAAAAACCTAGTAACTCTTATATTTTTTTCAAATGGCTATATATGGATATTTCATAATATGGCTATATAATTTTCTTTTTTAAGAGAAAGGGTGAGTAGCCCCAAAAGCTAAACTGCAACTACACCCTGAAAGTGAACACATGATTAATCCAGAGATGAAGTCATGGAGGAGGGTAAAGAAGCTCATAAAACCCAATATTAATTAAGCTTTAGTTTATCTCTTAAGAGTATTGCATTTTATTTATATGAACATATTATAATTAAAAATTTTGTTCCATTTAACAATTTAAGATAAATGTTATTGATAGCATTAGATGATAGGGAAAAATGTTAGCTGTTTAAAAAAAAATTTGGCATACAAATTAATCTTTGCAAAAAAAAAAAGTAATAATAATAAAAAGAATAAATAAAGATTGTACTTTCTTTTTATCGATTGGTTCAAGTCTTCCATCATCTTCAAATCATTCGTTCGTTAGTGTTCTTTCGTGAATTGTGTTGGAGCAAACAAAGAATCATTTTTATTCAAAAAGAAAGAAGAAACTAAACATCATCCTCGTTTAATTTTTTTAGCAAATTACTAATGATTAATTTTGTGGGACACTTGGTATAACTTACACTAAGTATTTTAGAATTATTAGATATTCAACTTTTTATTTCATCAATTGATTATCAACTGCTGAAATTAAAAGTTGATAGTCTAATTATTCTAAAGTTATATGTGTAAATTACAATGGCTAAGAAGCCCTCCAAACTCTTAGAAGTTTTAACAAATTATAATTAGAAATAAACTTTTAAAAATTAATAATATGTTTCTCTATTATTTGAGATAATATCTATTTATAAATTTTCAAACACGATAATGAAACATATCATATTATTTTTTTATGTTTAAAATATTTTTGTATAAATTCTTTAAGTTTTATGTACAGTCTAACAGTCTTTAATAATAATTTATTTTTTATGTTTGTTACCAACTATTGCAATTACATGATAGCCAATACATTCAAATTCCAATTTTTCTAATTGTTATTTCAAATGATATTTTTTTCAAAGAACATGAAATGCATTATTATGTTTTTAAATGTTTATTTATGCTTATCAAAATCTAAACTTTAGGAGGATTATCTATAATTTGTTCAATTTTTTTTTTATAAGAAACTAAGCAATTTTATGAATTAATTTCACCAAAAATCATAATTTGCGAAAAATAAAATTTTTAAATATTTTTTTATAAAAATCACTTCTAGCAGCTTCATCACCAGATAGTTGGTGTGGATCATAACGTGGCACTATAATGTTGACAAAACTAAACATCATCCTCATTTAATTTTTTTAACAAATTACTTATGAGTAATTTTGTGGGGTACTTGATGCAATTTACACTAAGTGCTTTAGAATTATTGGATTATTAATTTTTAATTTCATCCATTGATTATCAAACTGATATTAAAAGTTAATAGTCTAATGGTTCTAAAGCTATAAGTGTAAATTATATCAGCTGAGAAACCCTCCAAATTCTTAGAAGTTTTAACAAATTATAATTAGAAATAAACTTTTAAAAATTAACACCATATTCCTCCATTATTTGAGATAATATCTATTTATTTAACATTTTATAAATTTTCAAATGCGATAGTGAAATATATCATATTATTTTTTTATGTTTGAAATATTTTTGTATAAATTCTCTAAGTTTTATGTACAGATCTAATAATCTTTTATAATAATTTAATATTTATGTTTATTACCAACAACTGTAATTACATGATAACTAATACATTCAAATTCCAGTTTTCCTAATTGTTATCTCAAACGATATTTTTTCAAAAAACATGAGTGCATTATTATGTTTTTATAAGTGTATTTATGCCTATCAAAATCTAAACCTTAGGAGGATTATCTGTAATTTGTTCAATTTTTTTATAAGAAACTAAGCAATTTTATGAATTAATTTCACCGAAAATCATTATACTTTTAATAACTTGAGAAAAATAATTTTTTAAAATATTTTTTCTATAAAAATCATTTATAGCAACTTTATTACCAGATTGTTGACGTGGACAATAACGTGGCACCATAATGTTGACTTGTATTGTCATGTCATTTTTTTGTATAGATGACACGTCATCAACTTTTGCTAAGTCAGCTGTCCCATGGCATATATAGCTGGAGAGTGATGATACATCAAATTTTAATTTCATCAACTGTCACTGAACTTTGCTTTATTTGTAACAAAATCATTAAATGTTTTTTTTGTTCGAAAAATAACAAAAGTTTTGTTATTTTTTTGAAATTAAAAAATAAGTAAATTTATTGCAAATGGAGCAAAATTTAGTAATTGCATGTGAAATTAATCCAAATGTTGATCTAGGTCTGCCATGTGATAACTGACGTGGCACAATTTTTTGAATTTACTAATGTGATATCTACATAGATGATAACTTGATATTATATATCAGTATTTCAGTGCTATGTCATTGTCCATATCAGTAATACGGTGAGTAAGTTGCAAAAAGTTAATTTTATGGAAAAAAAATGAAGTTTAATAATTTTTATGGAAAAAAATTAAAAAAATTATTTTTATACAAATTATCGAAAGTATAATAACCACTGGTAAAATGAACTCTAATTTTGTTAAAATTCAATTCATTACATCACAAACAAGAGAATCCTCCAATTATAAATAAAAAGAAAAATTATTATTTATTTCATATGATTTGTAATTTTTAAATTATAAACTCACAGGTGCACGAACCGATCATAAAATGACAAGTTGCCCCAGAGGTCGATCTCTCAAGGAATCGTTAGCTGAAACTCTTAATTACTATTAATTGTCAATTAACACAAAGTGTGATTTTAAACATTCTAATCCAGATTTTTGCAATTTTAAAGCTTAACTAAATAAATGAAAGCAATTGAATGAGTAAAGGCAACTAAAATTTAATTAATAACCAATGAGACTTAATTAGGTATTCAGCTAGTATATTTAGTTTGTAGTCCATTTTCCAGCTCCATCAAACACGATGAAATCAAATTTTATTAATGGTTTTCGCCTTAGTTTATTGATTACTCAAGCTAATGACGCAATTAACGTCCAATCTAATTTTTAGGCTAAGTTAAATACTTTCCTCTAATAACAAAACCTTAAAATATTTACTCTCAATTAAATAAATGGTGGCCAATCATTCGTTCAATTCAAGAATTAAAAAAGCACAATTGATATTGGAAGAAATCAAATTTTATAAACTAATAGGAAAATTCATACATTCTAAATAGTAACTAAATACCTAACAAAAAACTTAGACAAGCATGACCATAACTATAATCAAATTAATGAAAAAACCCAAGGTAAACATGTTTTTAGTAGAAGAATAAAAATCAAAAGAAACTAAAACCCCCTAGAACTTGAAGGCTTAAATCCTCTTGAGTAGAAGATCTTCACTTTTCAAGGCTCCAACCCTTGCAATCTCTAATGGTAAAAAAGTCTCCACAAGAGAGCAAAATCTATTGAAAATGAGAAAGCAAGTGGCTTCCAAGTTCTCTTCTACCGCTAAAATTTCAAAAGTTTTCAAAAAAGATTGTAGGAAGAAGAAGATAAAAACCCTAAATTCAAAGAAAATATTATATAATTCTAAGGAATCCTAATTAAATACTAACTTTTCAATGTAATTTTCTCTTTAAAACCTTCCAAAAATAGGCTCTTAACCAATCAAAAATATCTCTCAAGATTTAGACTCTACTTGGTTAAAATAGGCAAGTTGAATTATATAGGATCAGACGTCGTCGTGCGCACGACAGATTACATTTCTAAAAAGACTTGATAAACGTCGCAATTGTGCTGAAATCGCGCGTCCGTGACAGATTGGTATGGTACAACTTGGTCTTTGCCTTGTGCTTGCGGTGATATTGTTGCTAAAACACTGCTGGAACTTCATTACTGTGTGCAAGTACTACTTCTACCACATAAATGACAGATGCTAGCTCATTGAATGATCCAAAAATTTTTGTAGTAAAAACACCACTCAAGCGATATATAGTTGCTTTTCTCTCTATTTATACATTAAAATACCAAAATCAAGTGTAATTCACTCCAATTCGATCTCATAATCTATAAACTTCAAACAAACTAAGTACTAATATTTAACAATAAATCAACATCAAAAACACAAAATTCAAGCACAAGTACTTACACAAAACTAAATACATCAGTTTGACATAATACACTAGTACTCTATGAAATTTGAAAAGTATACAATTTGCTCCCTTTATTTTATTTTCATTAAATTATATAGTTCTTCTGTTAAAATTTAAGACATTAATCGTTAGAAAGAAAAAAATTCTCTTTTGCTCAAGAAGAAACTAGTATAACATATTAAATTTCATGAAATACTAGTAAAATAAATCAAACTTGTAAAAAGGTACTAGTGCAATATATCAAACTTTTAGGAGATAAAAAATATAATTTTCTTAGAAAGTAATAGTGTATTATATTAAATCACATAAAATAAATAGTAATTTTTCCCAATAAAAGGTTCTCCATGCTTTCCTTTTAACAAAAGAAATACCTGAAATATCACTATTAGACATCAAATTAATACAATCCCACATAATCATGGGAGGAGGCAACTAACTTTTTATTTTTTTAAATTCCTATGTAAAACTTTAAATTTACTCCAATGGCCCCTCCTCATTTTGTTATATGAAATATATCTAGAGTTATATGAGTCATAACTTTTAGTTATTAGAATTAAATATTTTATAGGTTGTAATTGTTTATTATTTTAGTTTATTATGTAGTATGGTGCTTGAATTTGAGAAAAAAATATCTATAGACTTATTGAAAAGAATAAAATGATTTGGAGTAAATTAGAAAAAGAAAAAAAAAAAACAAAATGTCTAAATTCATTTCTTTCCCTTAATAAACCGTAATGGGGGAACAGTCATCCCTTACCCCAACTCCCCATCTTCATCATTTTTGCTTCAATTAATTAAAGAGAGAAAAATAATTTTGGAGAAAAAAATTATAAGGAATTGAAGAGAAACCACCAAAAGAGTATAAAAAAGTGAGAAAGGAAGGGTTAATTTTACAAAATATCATTATACTTTCGATAATTTGTACAAAAATAATTTTTTTAATTTTTTTTCCATAAAAATCACTAAAGTTTATTTTTTTTTCTATAAAAATCACTTCTGTAAGCTCCTCATCGAATTGCTGACATAGACAACGGCATGCATCATAATGATGACTTGTACTACCACGTCATCATCTATGTGGATGACATGTTATCAACTTTTATCACTTCAACCGCCATATGGCATACATAGCTGGAGAGAGATGATACATCAAATTTTAATTTCATCAATGGTCACTGAATTTAACTTTATTTGCAACAAAATCATTAAATTTATTTGTTCAAAAAAATGACAAAAATTGTTATTTTTTAAATAAAAAAAAAATTCAGTAATTTTGCTGCAAATAAAACAAAGTTTAGTAACTGCAAGTGAAATTAATCCAAATGTCTAGCTAAGTGTGCCACGTGGCAACTAACGTGACACAATTCTTTGAATTTGTTAACGTGATATTTACGTGCATGATAACATGATATTACATGTTAGCATTCCAATGTCATGTTATTGTCCACATAAGCAATTTGGTGAAAAAGTTGTTGTAAGTGATTTTAATGGAAAAAAAAGTGATTTTTATGAGAAAAACTAAAAAATTATTATTGCGCAAGTTAACAAAAGTATAATGACTATTGGTAAAATTAATCTGAGAAAGGAAGAAGAAAAGAAAAGAAAAGACAAGAATGAGGGCTGGTTCGACCAGCCTTAGTTTTCCCCTAAGATTGAGTTTCTTCATCCTTTTTCCATGCTTAATCCATTCATGTATGACCAACAATGATGTTGAATTCAGTTGGAATTGGTATATTTGAGTTAGTTGAAGTAGTATAAGCTAGGTTTTGTAAGTTTGATGATTTTTTTAACTGTGATTAGAATTAGTGCTTTTTAAAGATAAAAATCTAAAAGCATTGTGTCTAAAAAGGAAGAAAAAAGGATTGACTTGATGAAGATAATTTGAAGAAAATTGAAATTAATTAAAAGAAATAGATAGTTAGTGTTGAAAGGAGTGTGATTAGAGTGCTATTCAAAGAAATTAAGTTGAGACATAAGAGAACTATTTTGGACATCTTTAAGTCAAAAAAAAAAAAAGATATTTGAAATATGTTGAAATATATATTGAAGATGAAATTTATAAATTTTTGGTATGAAAACAAAAATGAATTAGAATTAGGGCTTTATAAGATAAAAATAAATGGTGCAAAAGTTTTACATACAAAATTTTGCAGAACATGAGATACTACAATTAAAAATGCAATTTGAGCATTTTAATCATGTGTGATAACTTCCTGATTTTAGAACTTTGGCAATTATTTTTTATTTATATCAATGGTTAATAAAAACTAGAAAATCAAAAATCTATCTGCTTATGTATGGAGTGATAACTCTTATCCTTATGCTTCCATTTTTTACAGTCATCACAAAGCAATCATTTTTTTACTATAAATATAATCAAGACAACATTTCTTAATAAGATGGAAGGTAAATTTCTTGTTGATTGTTTGTTAGTGTATGTTGAAAAGCAAATTGTTAAAAAGTTTAGTATAAATTCACTTATAAATAATTTTCGTAATATGCAAAAGAAACATTCTAAATTTTGATAGTTTAGAAATGTGATAATGTATTTTAGAATATTTAATAATAGTTATTGATACATTATTTAATGTAAATATGATATATATAACTTTTATTATAAATAAATATTTGATTAGTAATTATTGGTCCCCTATGTTTAATCTCGGCTCCGCCCTACACATAATCATCATCTAATTAAAAAGCACTTAAAAAATCCACAAATAATTCTAACATAAATAAAATATCACTATAACTCATTTTCTACATTATAAATTGAATTGGTATAATTCAGTATTGACTACATGAGAAATGTGTATAATTAAGTTGTTATTATTAATTGCAATATATATATATATATATATGTTGATTATATCATTAATTGTTACACGTAAGGCTAGTAGCAAGCTACAGCTTCTGAAGGTCACTTTCCCTAGCAAAAAGTCCGTGGAAGCCGTAAGGAACCCTCTGTGGCAGCTTCACGGCGGCCACAATATCAAGATTCGGCGACTTCGCATCCATCACCAGGAATTTAGATTCCCCCGCAATCTCATCATGAACATACGATACAACATATCCATCATCCTCCTCTGCATTTGGATTGTCAGGCTCCCTCGCCACAAAGAAAGGCTCTCCACCGTAGCACCGTTGGCCGTACATCCGGCAAGCCACCGTGCACTCTCGGCGGTGCCCATTGGATACATCCAATTTAACTATACCTGATATTTTTGGCATCGGATCACCGATTGCTGCATAAACGAATCTATTCTTTTTCCCAATGTAAGCCGGGTTAATGACCGCAAAATCAAGATTTCTAGCCGAAATTGGGTTTCTTGTTACTATGCCTGTCTTTAAGTCTATTCTTACTTTCTCCACCAAGGCATGAACAAGCTCCATTCTTTCAAGCGTATGTTCTACAGATAATATATTGGGTGCTAGTAAAACTATGGCGTCTTCTTCATCCCATGCGTTAATGGCGTGTATGAGATTGAATCCGGGCACATCAAACCACTTTATTTCTGATTCATCATTCGCATAACGAGGGATTACTCCGAGTCTTGGCACTTTCCCCGGATCGGCACCCACCGGAGAACCTCCTCCGAAGATCATTTCCATGGGGTTCATTCCGATTTGAATGTCGGCGAATATAGCATATTTTTTACTCACTGCAAAATCATGGAGAAGAGAGGGGCGCAGCATTGAAAATATTGGAACATCTTGCTGTTTGTTCCCCTTCGAATCGAACCGAAAGTATGTTAAAAATGGAGGCACTGGACCGTATCGAAACGCAAAGGCTTCACCCGTTTCGAAATCTATCTTGGGGTGAGCAGTCATGCTCATGAACAATTTCCCATCAAAATCATGGCGACCAATTGTTTCAATGTCTCCATTCGGAGTCAGGCGCACAGCATAGGGAAGATCAGACTCCCCAAGTGCATACAGCTGGTTTCCGAAGAAAGCCAAGCTCGTGTTGGCTTGACCGATTCCATTAACCGGATTGAATTGTCCCGAAAGGATTCGAGCAGCAGAGAGAGCCCCGCGAGCAGCCGAGGCAGCAAGGCCATTGAATCCGGAGAAAACATTGGGAAGAAGTGGAGCTCCAGCTTCACGTTCCATCATGTACTTATAAGTCTTCACATAGCGGCTGCAGAGAGTGGCTTTGCCTTGAGAAATTCTGATGGAGTGAAGCATACCATCTCCATCAAACAAGTGGTAAGGCCCTCGAGGGAGGAACTGAGGATTGGGGCCGTTTCGAAAGTAAGCACCGGCGAGGCAGGCTGGAAGTGACCCCTCTATCACTTCACACTCTGTTGGAGGAAGCTCGTCCACCGGAGCAAAGTTGTTGGAGAGCACATATCTGGGATCCACTGAAGGCCTTACTGGAGGATCGATGAACTTGTTAATCACATCATCCAACACATTAAACACCACAGTAGGTAAACTTGGCTCTGCTGGTTGTTGTTTCGAGCTCATAGGTGAAGAAGAGGAGGATGAACTAAGAGTATGTGTTCTTTTTGCTGTGGTGCTACTACCACTTGGTGCTGTACTAGTGGTGGCCTGAGGTTTTTCTTCAATTCTAACACAGGAAACATTCAAAGAAGAGCAATTGGGTCTTGACCTTACAGCCCAATTGGGCATAAGAAAGTGTTTTGAAGGTGAAATTGTAGATAAGAAAGAAGAAGAAAAGGGATCCATTTTGTTTAAGTTCACAACAACAACAGTGGCTCTAAAGCATCTTATATATATATATTTATTACGATGGCAAATTAAATCTATACAGTGACTCTCTCCGATGCTGACTTTATTTATTTTTTATATGGCTATAACTTGAAGGACAATATGATGCAACAGAGATATTTCAATATCATTCCACCGAAACTCATTAATATCGGACTATGACATTAATTTGTGCTGCTCATCATCCAAATTCACAATAAATAGTAATTCTTCTATCTCTAGAGCTTGTCTCACTTATTTTGCACCACCCACAGGTTGGAGTTGGAGACACAAATAGGTAGATGGTGAACTACAAGTATTTTACTGCTGTCAAAATGAAAAAAAAAACAGATGACAAAAGTAACATTTTTTTTCTTCCACGAAGGCCTTCAACCATTTCTCCTCCGCTTCAATTTATATATTTCAGGCAACATAACTTTCCCATTTTTTGTTTTTGTTTGTTTGTTTTTTTTTTACCTAGCTGGAATCCATAGTGAACTGAACAAATGAAATGATATTTCACAACCTATCGACTTAATTTACATATATAGATATGGGGGGGAAAGGTTTTGCCGATTGTTGTGATTAAGAGATTTTACAATTTATGTATTTTATAAAATTTTAATATTTAATTTGACTATAAAATTTATAAATTGATAATGTAACTACTATTATACTTATACTTATGTTTGGTTCAATATGTTATAATTAATTTTCAATTTTATATTTTATTAAATATTATTAATTTATTATTAATTAAATATATACAATTCTACTGTATATTTAAAAATTTTGAGAATAAAATTGATTATTTTAAAAGTTAAAAGGAAAAAAAAAAAGTTATTATGGATTATGTATATGGATAGCTTTTCCATAGAGTAGAAGAGGGCACAAACAAGTGGGTGGCTTTTCCATAGAAGGCTGAGTGAAGATGTGGATAGAAACCAAAATAATCAAACAGGTGGTTGGTCTATACTTATTTGGAATCCATTAATGCACAAAGGGACTACTATAATAATTTCAGAATCTCATCCCCTCTTGCTTTTCCAGCCTACAAAAGCTATTTAAATATACCAAATAATCCTTTCATAAGTGTACTGGAGTTCCTAATTACGAAGAAAATACCCTTCCAATACTCGGCCAATTTATGCATATAAACTAAGGATGCATACAGATTCTGAATATTTCTAAATTGAATTGGAAAATTGTGGAAAAAGATTCAGAATTGAATTGTATTATTGCCTTTTTTACTATAACCAGACTGAATTGGACCGTTAACTTTAACCATGACAGATCTAGATCTTTTAGTGGTATCTAGATCAAAAACTGTACTGAATTGTATTGAACTGTTCTGGAACCGAATTGTACCGAAAGAACCAATATCTAAATGTTTAAAATTTAAAATATATAATACCTTGAGTATATCTTGAAATAATTCGGTATACTTTGGATATATCTTAACGATTTTCAACCAAAAAAAAAATGAACAAAAAAGAGAGAAGTAGACTCCAGCATTTTAGGGACACATCAAATTTTTTTCGGTGAAAATCATCTTCATCACTTGCTCTCCCATCTTCTTTATTATTCAAATGAAATTTGTTACTCTTACCAAGATGACCTCATACCTCATCCTCATTAAATTTCTCATTCATTGCCGTAAAGTCAAAATCCTTAGTAAATGCTAAGATGAAAAAGCAATCCTCGGATAAGCAATTCGAATCTTAACTAGGATGAAAGCCAATTTATATGTTTCTATCTAACATTCAATTACAAAATTAGCTTCGATCTCTTAATAAGTTTATCCAACTATCTACAGAGTAATTTTCCAAGCAAATATTAAATTTTGAACTACCAACATTGTTGTCGGTGCTGCTCTTGTTCATCTTGAAGACCAGATTCACCTCAAAATCAGTAATCCTCAAGCTCGATGGATTTTTTAAAGTTTGTTAGTCAATAAAGTTGAAGATGAAATTTTTGGTAAAAATGAAAATAAATTCGGTACAAATGAAAAAAACAAAAAGGCAAAGTAAATTTATAAATAAAATATAAAGATGGTGTATGGCAAAATTTCCTCTAGAGCTATTGCAAAATGATAATTAGCTTCGTGTCATTATAGTTAGGATGGCCATTTTTCAGATCTCAGCACTCCATAGAAAAAATCACTGTGCATCGGATCCAAAAATATTTATTTTTTAATGTAAATTTTTCTGTTAATTAATAAAGAGTTAATTTCTAAAAAAAAAAAGTTAAAATTCTTAATTTATCATAGATAAAAAAAAAAAACATATAAGTAACAAAAAGACAAAAATGTAATAAGAAAAAAAAAAAAAACTCAGCCAATCTTTAGCTAATAGCTCTTTATATTATATATATACAGAGACAGAATCAACAGAATCTGCTCATCATCAGAAAGCTACCATATTCCACTATTTATTACGTTCGACCTGATATAAGGAATATGGACAACGTACACCCCAAGACAATACAGTACATGTAGGAGCACAGCCAAACCACAATTCACTTAGGCCTTAATTTTTTAAAATATATATAATAATGCGTAAATTTATACAATTTTCTAAGATTTGCTTCTCCTAAAAGATATAAAGTTCTGAATCTGCCATTGTATAGGCGTGTAGTATACATTATATTACAATACACCAATCATTCACCTATCAATCAATGTGGATAATGTTTCTTCAATAACAATCTTGTAGTCACTATCATATTAGCATACATTTGATAATTACAACGCAATATTTGCAGTCCACTAAATTCAAGATATTTACAAACAAGTAATAGTTATCAATACCGCGGAGCCACATTTATTTGAGAAGAAAGTTATAGCCCCTCTTAATTTTTTAAAATGTATACAATAATATATAAATTTATATTATTTTTTAAGATTTGTTCTCCATGTTAAAAACTTAATTTTATAATTTAAACATAAATTTCTGACTATTTATCTCATCTTACTTAGATTTCTAGCTCATTGCCTCTAACTTAAAGGGCCTAGCTCCACAGCACGTTACCTACCACTCTAAGCTTATCTTCTTCTCTCAGCATTGTAATTGAGAAGACAGCAGAAGATAACTTCATTCCATCCAATTATAAACTCAGTTTTTACCGTGATTTCTAGGGGCACTCAGTTAAAATATATAAACCACGAACATTTCTATATTAGATTTATGCCTTGTACAGCTTAATTAACTCGCATAGCATGTTGTCAATTAAATATAAACATCAGGTATAGGAAATATTTAATATTCAACTCAATCAATCAGCCAAAAATTAATTACTATAAAGCAACATATAAAATGTCACTTATTTTGCAATTTTGTCCTCTTTTTTTTTTTCCAATTTAAAAGAAATCAAAATGTTTGCAAAACTTATAATTAAAAACCTCCAGAATATTTTTTTTTCCTTTTAAAAACACATGAAATTTTAACTTAATATTTAACTGTGAAACCCACTAATTCTACCTTGCCTCATATTTTCTGACAAAATTAGAAAATTGTAGTTTACAACAAATTTTATTCTAATAAATCTGTCTCTAATTTCAAAAAAACTATATATCATATTTTTATTGATATATACGTAAATTTAGGAATGAAGCCACACCATCCTTAATTTTCACATCAAACTTTTATGTCTTTGATGAAAAGTTTCCAGTTGGTGCTCAAAAATATTATTGAATAAAAGAAAAAAAAAAAAGGTTCATGAGCACGAAACTTGTTTCAGAACTCATGGATAGCACCATGATACTGTAAAAGCAAATGTTTAAATCACAGATTGATTGTCAAGTTCAAGCTGAAGTACTCTTTCACTACAAATTGGCCAACTGATAAATGGACCCATGCCCACAACCCAAAATTGCAGAGGAAAGAGGATGGTACAGTAAATTCAAGTGAATAACATCAGCAAACTAGTTGTAAGGTATGGTTTTCTTTTCAGTCATAGCAAATGAGTTCCCTTTATCAGTAGTTTTCACACACACAATATTTGTTCATATCAGAGAAAGAGAGGGATGACATAGGCTACATGGGCTTGATTAGATAACTACTCAAAGTTGTAGTGCTTGTCTACAGCAACAGAAACATCCCAAGTGCGGCTCATAACTTTTGGGAACTCAACCAAGTCACCAGCACCAATTTCAACATCTTCATCTGATCCATCAGGGTAAACAGTAAATTTTGATTTTACCCTCTAGAAGTTAGCATGTTTCTTTGGCAGAATATGTCCATAGGAATTTGCTTGGAGGGCAACCCCAAGTGGTCATTTGCAACATCAAGCACGCCACATTGAACGACACAAGAGGTTCACAATTCCAACTCAAAAAGTTAACAAGGAATTCTCAATATGCAATGCGCATAACAATCTACCAAGCTAGGAGTTGCTTGAACTATTCACCCTCAACCTAGACAAAAATATTCATTCCCCCAAATAAAGCACTAAACTTTCAGGAATTTGTTACTGAAAAATTTTAATTTTATTTCAGTGAAGCAACACTCCACTGATTTCCCCTTCCATTGGGTATACTTCAAATTTCCACCAATCTTTCACCAGGATAATTGAAACTGAAGCGAAATTCGAGTTATTTTTCACTAGCAATGAAGTTTATCTACTGCAATGAAATTAAAAGATTAGCTAAGAGACATCAAATAAACCCCAATTCTGACAGCTTAAGTTGGTTGACAACAACATTGAACAAAAAACTCCATTAGATCTAAATTCCCAGTGGATAAGATTGTTATCTAAAATAACATCATAAATCCACTTTTTTTCTTTTTTTAACACTATGAAAAAATCATAACAGGAGAAGAGCACAGATCGAAAGCAACTAAAATCGAATTGGTAGAAATAAGAAAAGTAAATTAATGGATAGGAGATCTAGGGTGAAGGAACTGGCATACTTGGGCCAAGAACGAACTCCAAGCTGGGTGAGTTTGGACTCAGGAATCTTGACACCTGATTTCTCAATAGTCAATGCATCTGCTTTTACGGATGTTACCATTGCCCATACTCTTCTTCCTGACGAAATTGGTCGACAGGTATTCCCAAGCCATTCTTTATTTTCTTTCCTGTTTTTTTCACTCTCGGAAATTTTAATAATATTTTAATGTCTGAATCTTATATTTTTGAAATTCCTCAATAGATCAAATTTATGCATTTGTATGAGTAATGTTAAAAAGGATTAAATTTAATAATTTAAACAAAATAAGAGTTTTAGTATTTTTATGAAACGATCCATTTTTTTTTTTATCAATGTTTTTCTTTCTAATTAAAATCTTTCAATTTTTTTAATAATTCGCTTGGCGTTTCTCTTCAGTCTTCTGAGATTTGGATTAGCAGCAGATGAGTTTATACACAAAGCTGTTTTTCTAAAAATTGAATCTGAAAGTGAAGCAGCAGACCAACCACCTTTCCCCGTTACATCCCTGACTAGTTGTGGTTATTCTATTCCCCAAAGAAATGTAGCAGTGGAATAAGTTGCGTGTCAAATTATATGATAATGAAAAGTTGGGAAAATCCTAAATAGCATTGCCATCATAGGTCTTCCATCTTTCTATTACAACCTTCGACTGATTATTCCTTTTCCTGACCTGCAAACCACCAGAGTTTGGCATTCTGTCAGTGCCTGCCTATGCAGCTTAAAGATCCAAATAATAATCTAATAACACAGAAGGAAAATAAATAAAAAAGATCAAACAACACAATCATATATGTTTCTGAAATGAAGATGGAATCTACAATAATAGGTTCACTTCAACAGGATGACCGTATCTCAATAGTGTTGTAAGATAATGTGTTTGTTATTTAGGCCATCTCCAACCTAACGTCAAAAAGGTGCTAGGTTTGGCATGAAGACAAAAATGCTGTAGTGCTTCCATCTCCAACAAACTCCATATTTATCACCATAAATGGCATGGGCTACAGTCCAACGCCATATTTGGCGTGGCTAGTGCAATACCATTTCACTATTCATTTCACAAGAAGTGAAGGGCAATAAGAAATATATATATAATATTCTTTTTGGTGTAAAAAATGGTGTTATAAATTGAAGATAAATTTATTGTAGCTATACCGTTATTGTGCAAGAGTTACACCAAAATGGTGTTTTAGGTCGCAGATGACCGTACTTTCATTCTGCAGCCTCAAATAAAATACTTTGTACATCTGGTCCCACAAATTACATAGTATCATAAATAGCGATTCCGAGTATTACCCATCCGCCAGGAGAGTTTATGAATAAAAACAAATCTTCAGTCATAAATGAAACCATTCCAGCATTTTCACTCAGCAGTTTCAATCTTCCATTTCTAAGAAATCCGAGTATACAACAAGAACAAATAATAAATTGCCCTTCCATCTACAGGATATGTAGCTCTGCAAGGATTTTGAGCTTCTTACATGTTTTCTTTTGTATTAGAGACAGATTCTAAACTTGTCTATTGCAATTCATTGTCGAAGACTTTAGAATACAAGGCCACTGAAAGAATTACCTCAACTAATGGGTTTTCTCCACGAAGCAACATATCTACACTCTTCTCAGTCTGCAGAATGAGAAGCAAAGTAAGATTGAAATTTATGATTAAATGCATATCTCAATCCAATAATGTCCACATTATTTACGCCACCTGGTGCACTGTGTAGACAACTAAATGTGAATGTAACTCGTGATACACACCGAATGCCAAAAAAAAAAAAACTGGAGTTGCAAAAATTCAGCCTCATTCCAAGTTTTGGACTGGATACTCTTGATGTCTTGTGCAATTCTTTCGAGATTATGTGGGACGCAATGAAACTAGTAGGAAGTAGGAAGCTAGTTCCGTAAAAATTCTATTTCAATGACTTTTTTTTTATAATTAAACAACTGGCTTATGTTAATTGAAAAGCTGTTACAATTACTTCAACACTAATCTAAGCACGTGAGAACTGCTTCAGCACCAATGTAGAAGTAGATGTAGGCATTCAATTGGTTCAATTGAAACATAAAATGAATAAATCAAAATACACTTGGAGAAAAACCGAATTTAACTGAACCAGAATTTCATGATTCGGTTTGGTTTATTCAGTTTTATGATTTAATTACCTACCTCTTTGATTTCATGCTAAGAAGAGAAAATTAGAAGGCATACCCGATGTGTAACCCAATGATGCCTCTCTCTCATCTCAATCAGGAAATAAAATGTTGGAAAACCTTTTCTTTCAAGAATGCTCTTCTGACTTCTTCTAACTCGAGCTTCCTCATCTCCTAAGGTAACGGTTTCTACTCCCCCAATCTGAAACAATAAAAGAAAGTATCAAAATCTTTACCCATAATTCCAGATCGATTGTTGAATTATATCTCAAAATCATATAAAAACTATTGTCCACAAAGGAAAAAATTTAACCCATTCTTTGAGCAGACTAATTTGAAATAATCAGTGACAAAAACATCTTTTCAAAATTAATTTTTACATAAAAAAAAAATCATTAAAAATGCCCTCAATGTTAAAAATAACTTGCACCTAAATCTTTCATTTGAAAAAACTTACAGTTTAGTCCTGGACTTTAGGCCCCAAAAATTGACTGGAAATATGTCCAAAAGCATGTGTTATTAACTGTTAAACTGTACATAAGAAAAACAAAAAAAAAACAAGGACTTTTAAACTCTAAGAGCGTTTTCAGGATGGATGTGGTTAAAGGGTTTAAGGTTTTAAGGATTTACGAAAATGTATATGGAGACATCATGAATTTGTGCTTATAATTTAAGAAACACAACACGATAAACAGGAGAAATTTCTTTGAATAGCTACAAACTAGAGGATGATTTACAGCGAGACAATCATAACCTTAATACTCTAAACATCCTATATCATATGTGAAAAGTCAAGACTATGGTTTTCATACTATCTCAAGTTCACAGTTTGTTCTTATGGCAAAATGCTTCTATACCCAAATCTAAGCATCAGAATATGAATTTATGTCAGTTAAGGACGACGAAAATAACTAACTTACTAATGCAATCTATGTGCTCACATCGAACTGCAACCGGGTGAAACATGTTTGACATTTGGAGAACATGGTTTGCAGTTATGTAGAACGGACACGGACACTGGAAAACGACATTTATAAAAATATTAGGACACGAATACATGGGAGAAACATGTAAATATTAAAAATATAGGAGTAAATTTATAAATAATTAAATTCAAAAATATTTTTAAGTTGTCAAATTTAACAAAAATGACATACAATCAAATTTATTGAACAATGATTGGTGTCAAACCGAGATTTTATATTTTCTAGAAGGGAAAATGTGTTTTTAACTTAAAGAAATGCACTTCTAATTTTTTAAAAATTACAAAATGCACTCAGAACATTTTATGTCGATGTCAGAAACGTGACACGCTATACAGTTGAAGTGTCCGTGTTTCAAAGGTTTGCAGTATCATGGGGTTTCAAGAAAACTAGCATGCAATGAAGAGAACATACCAAGTTACAAAGAGTTGGATTCTTTATTATATTTTTGAGCCGCTCACCATGAGCAGTACCAATGAGCATAATGCCTCTCTCGGCGATTGAACGGCAGGCAAGAGCTTCAGCTTCTGTGCCTATTTCATCAATGATGATTACTTCAGGCATGTGATTCTCTACTGCCTCAAGCATGACCTTGTGCTGCAGAGATGGTTCTGGAACCTGCATTCTTCTTGCACCACCTATTGCTGCATGTGGAACATTTCCATCCCCTCCAATTTCATTGCTTGTATCAACAATCACCTATTCCGGATAAGTAAATATAGACATGTAAGTATGGGCAGGGAGAATAAAAATGATAATAGAGAGAGTTTGCTCCATGATACCATAAAACTCAACATACCACTCTTTTTTCAAATTCATCTGACAGGACACGTGCAATCTCTCGCATAACAGTAGTCTTGCCAACCCCAGGCCTTCAGAAGTTAACAATAATTACGACAATGTAATTTGTCGTATAATAACACAATACAAATGTGAGAATGACTTGAAATTTAGAAACATCTGCAAGGATAATGTATTTACAGTTACAGGTAGATAGAGAACAGAAAACCTGATCACCAAATAAGCAGTATCTGCTTAATAATACCCACTACAAGAGCAACTATACCTTCCAACAAACAGGATGCTCTTCCCATAATGAAGTAGGTCATGAACCATGTCAACATGACCACTGATGGCCCTACCAACTCGACAAGTCAAACCAACTATCACCCCTTGCCTACTCCAGATTGCTGATATTCTGTGCAAGGTTCCCTCAATACCAGCTCTATTATCACCTCCAAATTCTCCAACAGCATTTTGAGCATACTCTAACTCTTCCATCGATACCTAAATAATAAATACCTTGAATTGTAAGAATTATTTATCACTTAAGCTTACTTTAATTCTTTAAATTTTAGGAGTGTTTGTTTATTGATGATTATCAATTAAAATAGCCAGTCTCAGTCTTGTGTACATCAAAATGATAAAATAGAAAGAAATAGAAGATAAAGGAAATGCATCGAGGACAAGGGATACAAAGAGAAAAATGCATTTTATTTATGATTGGAATGAGTAGAGAGTGGGGAATCAAAAGAATGCAATTTACCTCAGTACTCCTTAAATACTGGCCCCCATATCCACCAAGATAGCGTGCCTCCGGTAAGCGGCCTAAATCCAATATAACCTTCATGTAGCCACACAACAATATTATTCTAAGAAAAACCAATATATCCATCAATGCTAGTTCTAAAACAGAAAAAGATAATATACAGTATCATCCAATCTGTTAATAATGGTAGGAATCATGATTTCAATGGCTAAGCCTTTTGGGCCAGATAAAGAAGACAAAAAGTCAGGTAATAGCTATTATATTATCTCCAGTTTGTTGGAGCCATGTATGTTTAGTCATATGCATGTCTTAAAAGTGCAGCAACCTGTTTGAATTCAATGTGGATTGAAAAAGTATGTTTGATTTAAACAAAGAAAATGGTAGTCAATTGCGATTATGGAAATAACAATTGAAGCCTTTTGAGACTAGTACTTTCCCTTTACTCTTTTTATATCATTATATGCCACATAATGTTGCTAGCAAATCGCTCAAGGGAGAGTGAGAGGAGTCAACAACACTTTTAAAGATCAGAAGGCTTGTAACCCAAAAAAAAAGATTAGAAGACTCATATATATATATTTTCATATGGTTAGCCAGGTACAATAAATAAGTTAGCCTTCTATATACAAGTAACAGAGTAGCATAGTGTAAGATGACAAAGTAGCATCGGCATTTAATATATAAGTAACACCAGAGTATCTATGCAGAATCAAATACTATAACATAATTTCTGAATATAGGAAAAAAGCAGAAGTAAAACATGATCGATTACTGGAATTCAGAATATTGACCTCTAAGAGTTGAGCTCTTTTGGGATCATTTAGAAGAACATTATGCAAATCAGATGGAAGAATCTGTCAAAAGGATGAATTAAATTCAAGAAGCAACTCATCAAGCCCTTCAGCCTGATTCGAATACCACAAGATATGAAATTATTATTGAAAAAAAAAAAGAAACAAACAAACTTGCATGAATACCAAAAATCCCTGGGAACTGGATACAGGAAAGTAAGACACATTAGGGGAAAAAAAAAAGATTGAAGATGTCAAGTAACTAAAGCCATACATACATGGAGAAATGATTGGAGATCGTCCTCCACAGTGACATTTGGACCGTACAATACAGATAGGACATGGTTGAAGCGAGATTGATGTTGGATGGGGCGGCTAATTTTGGGTTTATGAAAGAAGAAGTTTAATCCAAGGTTTTTTCTAATGGAAATTGAGGAAAATAAGGGTTTATTAGGTACGAAATGTAAGATAGAGGCACTGATGTTGGCAATTGCATTTGCTGTTTTCATGTCTACTTCCCGCCTGCTCTGCTACGTCCCCAATCAAATTAACGGTTACACTTGTGGTTAACAATTTAGGGCTGCCTGTACACGCCGCATCTTTCTGAATTGGATGGAAAGAACTTAGTAAAAAAGATTCAGAACTGAGTTTGATTTTTTTTTCTTTTATTAGAAACTATACCGTTCACATTATTTTTTACGGATCTTGATATTTTAATAATATCCGAACCAAAAATTATACATAACAGTTTTTGAATTGAATTATACTAAAAAAAAA
>CATIWF010091780.1:0-19758 GCA_949630135.1 Balakata baccata | reverse complement strand
GATGTGAAAGAAATTGGAGTTTATTTGAGCGCATCCATACTAAAAGAAGGAATAGATTGGAACATCAAAAACTTAATGATCTTGTATTTGTGAACTACAATTTAGAATTGAAGAATAGGTATGCAACTAAAAATCTTGAATCATCTATATATATATTTTTTGCTTATTATTTTTATACTAGGAGTAATCTTATTCTTGAACACTATTATTTAGGTTCCATAAAAAGAAATTGAGATATGACCCTATTGATTATGAATGCATTGACAAGACTGAATTTTGGATTGAGGAAGATGATGCACATGTTGATTTGGATTTAAATGAAATAGAGGCTGCTCTTTATGAAGATTATGCACATTCAATTTCAGAAAGTGACACTCATATTCAAGGTTAGTTTTGTTGCTTGGTTTATGATTTTATTTTATTTATTTTTACTATATTATATTGTCATTGTGAAATTAAGTAGATGCAAGAGAAGTAGATGATTCAAGATATCAAAATTTTGATGATATTGATTTGGAATCATTTGGTTCTACTGATGCAACAATTTATCCTCGATTGAATGTGAATGAAGGCGGAACTTCTGCAAATCAATTTGTTTTAAGAGATGAAAATTGTGATGAAAATTGTGATGAAACTCAGCCATAAAATCTTTTGCTTAATTTTAATTTTGGATATGGTTATGTAACAATTATATTATGAACATTACTCTTTTTGAACATATTATTAATTATGGATTTATGGATGTGGTTAGACAATAATTATATTATGAACATTACTCTTTTTGAAAATATTATTAATTATGGATTTATGGATGTGGTTAGACAATAATTATATTATGAACATTGCTCTTTTTAAACAAATTATTTATGGAATATATTTTGAGTTTTTATTTTTATTATGTATGAGACAAATTATATTTTATTAACTTATTATATATGAGACATGTTATATTTTATTAAAATTTTACATAGACCAGTTCAACCCCGGTTCAACCTTAAACCCTTGATCCGCTGTCTTCTCTGGTTCGTTGACCAGGCCGGTTTTTACAACCTTGGATGAAACAAATTAATAAAAAACAAAAAAAATTATATAAAAACTAAATGTCTATATTTTATATATGATTCTTAATATTTAAGATAAACATGTGTCTCCATCCTAAATAGTAGAAGCAATATAACTTTATCTATGAATAAGAGTTCCATTAATATTGAAATGAAGTTAACTTATAATTATATAAAAATCAAATCATAATTAATGACGAATTTAATATTTAATAAATAAGTGCAAGATACATTAATAAAAAACCTAGTATATTGGAAAGACAAATAAAATACTTACTATTATTTTATATTTAACTCTCAATAATAGACAAATTAATAGTTTATGAACAAGGTTCTATTAATATTAAAATGGCACAATGAGAACCAGTTAATGAATGTTTGAAATTCTTATTGAATATCCGAAAAATAGGTTTTGAATTTAATTATTTAATTTTTTATAAATTACTTTTTTCAAATATACTTATAGAAAAAACATCTATTTACTTGATTATATCCAAAAGCAGTTTTCAAAACTCAAAAAAGTTAAAAATATAATTTTTTTTCCAAACGTAATACCAAATATGTCTTAATAATTTATGAACATGAGTTCTATTAATATTAAAAAGACTACCTCTACTTTATATATAATTTTTAATATTTGAGATAAACATATACTCCATCCCAAATATTAGTGGCATTAGGACTTTATCTTTGAATAAAAATTCTATTAATATTGAAATGAAGTTAATTTATTAACAATGTTATGACATTATAACTCTATATTTAGCTTAAACATTAATTAGTAAATTAACATTCCAAATAAAATAAAGTAAATTAATAAAAAAAAACAAAAAAAATTATAAAAAAAACCCAAATGGTAATTAATGATGAGTCAAATATCTAATAATTACGTATAAAATACGTTAATGAAAAGCTAATACATATAAAATTGAAATAGAGAGGCACAAACAAAATGACCCTAAAATATTTACTATATTTGTTTTACATGACTCTTAATAATAGAAAAATCAGTAATTTAATGGAATTTTAGATAAATGTGCACTCTTATAATTCACTATGAATAAAATATCATAATAAAACAAAACAAATTAATAAAAAATTATATAAAAACTAAATGGTTGATTAACAACAAATTTAATATCTAATAATCACGTGTAAAATATATTAATGAAAAACTAGTATATATAAAAAAAACCATGAGATTTGTACTTGAATAGATGTAGGATAATCAAAAGAAAATAAATAAATATATAAAAAGAAGCTTTTCTTAGCTTCTGTTTCATATCATATATGAATACATAATAGATGTAGGATATAAAAATTTAAGACAACCTTTTTACTATGTCCCATAACATTCCATTGAAGGTAAAACGGGGTAACCAAATGACGAAAGATAAATGCTTCAATATCGACACCAATCCCAATGCAAATTGACGTACGGATATTACAACGTTGATTCAACATAATAAGATGCTCAATGTTGAAAAGCAGGAAAACAACCCCAAGCTTACTTTAATACATGTAACAGAAGTGGTCACTAATTTATCACCTATTCAAACAACTTCATAAACAGAAGATATTCTAGAGCACTCAGATTACTTACAGAGCAAAGCAAGATGATTAAACATGTAAAGATAATGCCTATTTTCCTGTACCACAATATCTTCATCTCAAAGTCATCATAGGCCACGAATTCAGCCCAGGTGCTGGCAACAAAGGTCGTACGATGGGGACCCGTCTCACCACTGAAAATGCTTCATTAAGACGTGCAGCACGGCTCATGAATTGCGACACCTTCTGCCAAGACAAAACAGAGAAAAATACCATATGCTAATAAGACCAGAGCGATACATGTACGTGAGCCCTCAACTTTGGTAAAATAAAGTCCCATAGTCCCATCATATTGCCACAGATATACGAGGTAGACCGCATTTTCCAAAGTTTCTACTTAATAACTTAGTTTCCAATATCCATTTTGATTACAGCTCATAGAATGTTTTTTCAAACAAATGAAGAAATGAACAATTCATATTGCCCACCAAAACCGAAACAGGTCCCAAGATCTATATGCAATTTCAACAGGGTTTCCATGGTAAGTTTAATAATGCAAATGCATGCACAAGATACTTGGGGTCTAACAGTAAGGAGTAGACATTCACCACAGGATGTGCTCATTAATTAAAGTGGCACTAGAAAACTTATTTTTCGTTTTGTATTCATTCAATGTGATAGGATCTAATCCAAAAAAGATCTCCAAACTAGTTTGATGTAGGTCATGTTTGGAAAAAAAGTTGAGGAAACTATCATGCACCAAACATAATTCAGAAGAAAATCGAAAAAGATCATAAAAACAAAGCCCAACAACTTTCCTCCATGCTATTCCTAGAGAAAACAATGTTAATCCACATCCTCATTTCCTTCTTTATTCACTTGAACCTCAAAGCAGTAATGCTTACTGCTACATTCACATCCCAAACAGATGTGGTGGCCTCAGTTAAAGATTTCAGCACTTAATATGGAGATATCCAGCTTTTAACATTTTATCCAATGGAGAAACCATGATCAAGAGAAAGGAGGTAATTTGCCCCCATTTTGGAAAAACAAAATCGTGATGTTAGAAAGATAAACAAATAAATAAATAAATAAAGGAAGAAGAAAACAAGTTTTGCTCTCTCCAAGAGTAGTTATCATCCCCCTTTTCTTATGTGTGGGAAAAAAGGGAATGTTTACGCAAATATCATAAACGACTCCCCTATATTTGACTTATATGTACTAATATGCAGACAAAATTTTAGAAAGTAAAATTTAACCTATAAGATTATCCCCAAAACTTTTGAATCCAAAGGGAAAATAGAGTAGGCCAAGGGAAAGTGGACAAATAGCAAACAGAAACGGACGTAAATAAAAAATAAAAAAAGAATAATAACTAAGAAATTTAGAAACAAGATTTCATATTTAATTTTCTGTTTTGTTGCAGTTTTATACTTTTTTTAGCAGTTAATAATTTTACTGTAAAAGATATTTATTACTCTCAATTAAATCCTTGTTAAAAGTTATTAAATAAAAGATAGATTTAATAATACTAAAAGTTGTGGATTCTTTCTCAAACATCAACACTCCAGAAGAGGAATTGTTAATTTCTTATACTTTAGATAAAAAAATATTTTTAATATTCTTGCAGAATTTATAGCTGGACAATTAAAGAATAGAGTTTCTTTTCGTAAAGCTATTAAAAAAGCTATTGAATTAATTGAATAGGGTAGATACAAAAGGAATTCAAGTACAAATTGCAAGACCCATTAACATTTTAGAAGATTCACAAAACCTTTTATCACTTAACTTTCGACTTTTCGGAAAAATATTAGCGGATGAATAGGTAATTGTTGTTCTTGTTTCTTTAGTACCTTGAGTGGTTCCTATATCTGTCATATTCTATAAAAACGGGCTGGTTTTTGGGGATTCCTCCGGCCGAAAACGACTGGATTGCCAGCTAGATTCCCTTTTATAGCGTCTTGTGCTAAAATAAGGTCTCCATACCTATATCTATGGGTATGGAAATCAAAATAGCTTATATAGTCATGATTCAATTCAGGTGCACTGACTTTTGATTGATTTATCATTTTTCGGATCTGATTGGAACAATGGAGAAGTGCATAACCTGACTCTCAATCTAGACAATTCTAGTATTCCCTCGTATTCTATTCCTAACCTTACTACAATAACAATCCTAATTCTTCTACGAATACCTTCGTTTGATACCTTATAATTCTATGCAAGCAATTAACCCTTTTAACTTTACAAACATTTTTAATCACAGATATGCTCAATAAATTAATTATTTAATGAATCATAACCTGCAATGCTCCAACTAACTTGTAAACTTTAAATTCCATTAATGGTACTACATTTCATTTGTATTTCATCAAGAAAAGGGCAAGTTCAAGAATGGAGGACAGGGGATAGGCCAGGGCGATATATATGAAAAGAACAAGAAACCATGTCCTTTCCTTCAAAAAAAAAAAAAAAAAAACGAAACCATGTCCTAGATATAAGGCAAAATTGAAGATCCTTGGAATGAATTATATTTACAAAGCATTATTTAGGCAAAAGACAAATATAACCCACTGTAATTGTTTGTTTTTTTGTTATTTTGCCTCTTTGACTAGTTTTTAGTTCAAGTTGTACCTTATATTTTATTTTTTGTCCACTTTTATCTCTTAAAATTAAAGAATACGACACATAGCCACCACATGACGACATGTCGTGTTAGAAAAGTACATTGGAGCGTGTATTTTATGTCACGATAAAGAGATATGATAAAGAGATATATTATGACAAAAATTTAAATTTATAAAAGACAGAATAGTAAAAATGAAATATAAATAATAATTTGAAAGAAAAATCAATGGGGCAAAATGGCAAATACTGACAATTATAGAGGCTGTGTACTTATGTCTATCATTTAGCAAAATAATCATTACTCAGAGTAGGGAAGAAACTTATGGCTATGAAGTTGAAAAACTTGTCCGACCTTGATATGAGGACCTAGAGTCAGGAATTTCTCCAAGTAGTACTGTTGATAACTCTTATACTCACTATCAGCACTTGATAAATCTAACCAAAATTACCAATTGAAATGACCGAATTAAATTCAAAAAATTACTAACCTTGTCATCAACAGTAACCTCAAGTGGCAAGCTCCTTGTCTTGCGCTTCATCCTGTACAATCTCCGTCCCAAGATAACAAGTCCCATCACAGCTGCCGCCACAGAGAAAGACCAAACAGGACTAACCCTGAAAACACAGTATTTCAACAACTCAAAAGGCACCTCCCACCACACTACCTTCCTTTTCTCTTCATCACCTCCTAGTTTTCCTTCTCCAGCAGTAACAATGCCTGAATGTTCTTCTTCAGAGGCATCTACATTGTTGGATTCACGCAGAATCTCAGAATCCTCATTCACCTTCCGGACATCACCAAAAACCAGACTACTACCACCTGAATCAGACCAGAACTTATCTAAATCCTTGTCCTTACTCTGGTCTTCTCCGAAATCTTCAAAACCCGGATGGTTTATCACATTCTCCTCCAATCCCATTTCATTTTTACCTTTCAAATTACTAAAAGTACCCTCACAAGGCTCAACTTTCTCTTCCTTACCATCGTCACCAACAATTTCTCCAATCCTCAAAAAACCAATTTCGCTTTCGCCATTATACGCAAAACCCACTTCATTTTTCACATCTAAGTCCCTAAATTTATGCTCATCGGACCGATCGCTGCCGGAATCAAACCAAAATTCAGCAGGATTCCTCGTCTGATACCGAGTCTCATAGCCAGGATCAATCCAACTAGGATTTTCAGATTCAACAGAACTCTCCTCGGTGGCATCAGGAACAGTTTTGGCATATCGATCATCATTTTCAAGGGAAAAATAATCTAACCTGAGCACACCTTCAGAATCAGCCTCAATTTCTTCAAAATTCCTCGAATTACTGATCGAATTAGGAGAATTAACCACGTCAGAATCGGAGTTGACAAGTAACTCCCAGTCTTGAAGCTCGGCTGAAACTTCCCCTGCCATGATTATCGATGCAGAAAGCGATAAGCAGTAAAAAATAGGAAATCAATAGAAAAGAAAGAGAAGCTAAGAAGAGAAGTTGCATTCAATAGGTAACCCTCAGACAGTTGGGCTCCCTACCTATCTCTCCCATAGGCATTTCCTTTTCCATTCCTTTCACAGCTTTACACACATGAAGTTGAAGTTGAGCTTAAAGGTTACATATATTAAGTGTCGCGTTATTATTGGTTAATGAGAAAAGGCGGTCGGCGTGGCCAATCAATTTTCGAAACTTCGAAAACTAATGCTCAGATGCGATGTATTGGAATGAAAGGTGAGAATACTTTTGGGATTGTTTGAGTTTGGTATCCTGGGTTATAAAAGCTTATAACCAGGTTTTGAATTTTTAATATTTATTTGATTTTTTTTTAATTTTTTATAAATTATATTTTCTAAATTTAATTATAAAAAATATATATATTTATATGCCTTTTTAAAATATATATATTTATATACTTATATTAAAAACAGTTTTTAAAATTTAAAAAAATTAAAATTACAAATTTTTTTAAAAAGCGCTGACAATAATTAGATTATGTGTGACTAACACATCCTTTGTGCACAATTAGATGGAAAAACTAGGGTATTCAAAAGTGCACTTTGTAGTGAGACTGAACATCAGACAAAATATTCCAACTGAAGGACAAAACCAATTACTCCCTAATTTCAGTAGCTTGGCATTTTCTGGACGCCACTCAACTACTACTCCAATACAAGAGGGGATGAGGAAAAATTTATACATAGAAAAAAGCAAATTTAGCTACACTACCCAACCATGAATCTACTGCAACTTGATTGTTAATTTTCGTAAAACAACTATTTTAGTTTTGCCAAATAGCCCAGTTCCATCTTTTAGAACTAAAAAACAACTATCTAAAATCTTTTTTCTTTGTTTTTCCATTTGCCAGCCTTGTTGAGATTAGAGATGTTACTTGTTAGAATATCTAGAAGATAAAACCTTATAATTATACTCATTCGGCTGCAGAAGATTAAAAGCGAACTCCAAATAATTTTAAGGTACAAGGAAAAAAGATAGTGAAAACTTAGTTTCTGCCATGCATCTTTATGCCAATAGTAGAACTTCAAATCCAACACTCAAACTTTATAGATCATTAGATGCCATGAATTTATCTAGATTACATTGATTACACTGCCTAGGCTTCTCTAGCGTCTTTTAATATTAGGTTTCTTAAACTCTAAAAAGAATATCATAAAAACAAAATAATAGCAAAATTTTATTTTATAACTATATCTAGTTTTACTAATCAATATTTTAATAAAGCAATTTCAATATCTTGTTGACAACTTAATCTAATAAAGTAAAAGCAGCTATGCACACAAGCACGCCAACAAGGGGAAGTGAAAGAGAGAAATATCTAAAGCATTTTACCTATCATTCAGAAATTCAATTGTAAGTGCTGTTAGGAGAGCCGCAACTATAGCAAGTGGTTGCCGAAGGAAACTCAATCATGTTATCCCGGTATGACAATTATAAAGTCGGATAGATGTGTCAAACGTGAAAAACTAAAAATGGAACAGTATGCTAATCCAGAATAAAAATTATCATAATGAGGTAGTTGGTGCGATAGATGTACAGCACAAATAGCTCAGGTTACGGAAAATATCCACAATCCATGGAAAGCAACTAAGATGGAAGAATCACCTCAGATTGTTTGAATCGCTGCACCATTGTCTTCGAAGTTTAAAAATAAAAAGAAAAAGAGTCCATTTGAAGTAGCGTAGATCTATAATTGCATGTGAGTGTCGACCACCTTCCAATCAGCTAGTGATGGTGAAGAACCCTAGAGCAGAGAAAAATCCAAATGCCACGATTTTGAGAGGGAAACTAAAAAAGAATGAAATTCAGCATTGTCAATCGGTAGAAGAAAATTTTTGTTGAGAAATAAGCAAACCAAAGAATGAGCAAAAACGAAGCATTTATTTCCCCTTAGTTTTACCTATTTCCATCTTTGATTCTCTTATCTTCACTACTTCCAAGATTCTTCACAAGGAACCTAATTGTCTTAGAATTGACCATTCTCTCCTTCCTGATTCTTTAATTGTGATTGTTGGAGATGTTCAATTGTGGTAAAACCGAAGATGTAGAGAAGTTAGAGCTAGCGATATTGAAGATGGAGTTATGAGCGACTGTCTATCATAAAGTATATATGCGGCTGTGAGAAAAATAATAGTAGTTAGGGTTAGATAAGTTAGTAACATGTATTTGTGGAGAAGTATTTGCGACGGATAAAAGTCCATCGCTAACATTTCTCGTTATTCCGTTGCAGGTCCCTCGTTAAATCAAGTGCCAACTAATGGCGCCATATATTGACGAACTGAGCGACAGAATCTACCAATCACTATACTTCGTCACTAAATCTACGCTATTCACTTGCTAACCAAAATGGTAATGGTATACACATCATACGTCGCCAATCTTTCGCCAATCCAATGCTGGTAGTGAGGGATTAATTCCGTCACTAAATATCCATCGCTATATTAGTATAGTGTACACTCTATTCTAGAGCCAAACAAATTGACTTGGCCGTCATGGTGGCTCCATGTTAAGTTTTTTAAATTTTAGAGGGGAAAGTTGGTCCAAATACAAAATTTAAAGGGTAAATATGATAATAAAAATTCAGAGGGCTCGGTATGGATTATACCTTTTTCTTTTATGTCATTATCAATTATTATTTCATAAATACAGTTTTGTCATACAATTATTAATATTTATATCGTTCAGTTACAGTCATCATCGAACTAAGCCTTCAATAATAGTACAATTATATATTGTGTTTTGAATTTATTAAAATCATAAATCATGTAACTAACAGTTAAATATCCATTCATATTAATAAATTTATCCAAATAAGTTAAATATACAATGAAAACAATTATCAAGAATTATGCATAGACCTTTTACTGAAATCGGCTCCTCACTTTGCTCCTTCCTCTCTAAAATCAAGGCTTCTCCTTTGCCTCGTTAGCCAGCAATGGTTGCCTTCTTAGCTAGAGGTGCACTTGGCATATCAGAGTTTTATTTTAGGTTATTACATATCAAAATATTGCTTAATTCAAACTCTATCTATTAGGACGCCTTTTCCTTTTGTTTGCTTAATTTTGTGTATAGACAATATTTACATGCTTATTATTCGTCGACTCAATTTTATTAAAACTTAAATTATAACTATGACATAAGAGTTGGCTAATGATCAGTTTCAGCATTATTTCATATGTCGATACTAAAAAATAAGACCTGCTCATCTTCTCTACCACTATCTGCAATAAAGAGGACCTTGGCCCTTTCATCCGCAAAGCCTTTGCTTCCTCTTTGCTTGCTTCAAAGAGTTGAAAATCGAAAAAGTATGGAAGGCTCAATACCCAGATTTCATATTGGCATTGATGACCTTTGATCCTTACTCTCCGACAATGATTTACTGTAACACCATCCCATATAAGTGGATGCTCCTTAACCTATGTCTATTTATCTTGTTATCCGATGATTTATTCAGAATCCATATTCGATTGTCATACATCTAACTAATACTCATATCTTGAATCATACTCATGCATATAATATAATCAATTAAATTGAATTATTCAACATGTTTGTTATTTGTCAACTATAAATTAAAGCTGTGCCAAAAGTCTAAGACTAGGGCTAAACATGCCCACTTATTATAATCCTCTAAAAACAACCAATAACCAATAAAGAACAATTCAATAGTTTTACTAATGTCTATATCTACCCAATGAATGAATAGAATAAATTAATGCATGATTATAAAGCTGACTCTGAACTAAAGAGAATCTGACAAGTACAGGCTGCTCCTTGTTAATTAGATCAACAGCTCCAACCTGCATGCAGGAAAAGCCCACATGCTAAGCTATTGATGCTTAGTGGTACATATAATTATATAAATTCTAGCATATAGTCATATAGTACAAAGCATTTATTTTATCAATAGACAATTCAATTTCATATATCTCAGTTCAATCCAATATCATAATCATGTCAATAATCTTTTTAGAAAGGAAGGAAGCGTACATGGGAAGCGGGAACCATAACTGCATATTAAAACATCTTGAGATCTTAAGTTAAGTTTATTCGCCCAATTACTCAATACCTGGACCATTGGGTACGGGTCGTGAATAGGAGCGCTCTCAGAGCTTGGGTCATCCTACTCACATAACTGAAATATTCTAATATTTTGTGTCCCCCTTTATGTCATGTGTATAAGAGAAGTGCTCTAAAGGCAATCACCTTTAGCACTATATGTATACTTTTCATCTTATATGGATGAAGACATTTTTCATTATATTAATGTTCATCTAATATGAATTGATAGGATCTCAAATTAATTAATAAAAATCCTTGATACAAATAAGATGAATGAGATCATGATGTGAGATTCATATCATGTGCAATTATGTTTGTATCTAAAATATCTCTAGCCATAAGATAAATGGGACATGACACTTTTGATCCGGACATACTAGCACATGTTATACTCCTTGACTAGATCAAGTAGTAATTCTCATACCGGTAAACAAGAGATATTTAGAGTTAACATGTAGATACTTAGTAGAGTAATAAAGTACATTGGAGACTTGCCATGAGATTATCATATGAATGCTCTATATATATGTCAATGATAATCTCATCATAGCAATGATGCAAATATCCTTGGACTTGAGATGCTCAAAGTTATCTTGAATAATGATCATGTGCTTTGTCTCCATTCCTTGTTGCCTCAAGAGAGGTCACTCATAAAGTAGTGATTGGGTACAACTTGAGGTATTCGAAGGTAGTTGGGTAGCCAATAGAGGATTCACTGCTCCTCTTAGAAGGAGAGTATACCCATAGCCACTTGTTGGGATCATTACTCGAAAAACTTTGGCCAAAGTAGGAATGTCTTGAAGAAGGTCTTCAAAGACATATCTTTAAGATTAATGAGTCTCAATGACAAATACTAACATCAGTTGGACTAGATGTGACATAACCAGTCTAGTGAGAGCTGACACTTAGACCATGCTCCGAACTGAATGGAGTGTATTAAGGGTGAAAGGACGAAATGCACGAATATTGTTTATGGAAAGGTTTGTAGTCAAATTATTGACTTTTCAATCAATTGGGGGTCATGATGTGTTGCTAAATACCACTTATGACTTGCTTAAGATCAAATGTTGATATGAGTGGTCAACATAACTAAGAACCTAATGGGTCATACGCATTAAAGGTGCATAAAAGAAGTAAAATAAGCTTTTGGATTGGATCCAAAACTGAGAGAGAAAAACCTGGTCCAGGCAGTGTCCTGAGCAAGACACATGTCCCTCTTTCCATGAGCAAGAAAGTGCAGCTCACGATAGGGAAAAGTTACTAGACTGATATTGCACTATGTCCTGATCGGGACATGAGATGTCACGATCGGGAACCACCTGATTTTGGGCACATCCTGGGTGGGAAACTCTGATTGGGATATGAGATGTCATGATTGGGAATCACCTGATTTTGGCCACATCCTGGGTGGGAAAGTAGTTTCTCAACCTAGATAAGTGAGATTCAGAACCCTAATTTAATTAGGACTTTGTAAACGTAGGTTCTGAACTCTAATCGTTCTTAGACTACATGTAGTCCCTTTTAGGGATTCTTTAGTAGCAGTAAGCAGAAAGAACAAAAGGGTTTTCATTCTTCATCTCTCAATTGCATATTCTCTTGCTAGCACAAGAGATTATGCAAAATCCATAGCCTTTAGGTTTTCCTTCTTGTATTCTTTACATGGACATCTATTAAAGGTAATCTAAGTGAGTGTTACTGTGGTTTGTAACAACCCAGTATGACGAATTGAAGGACGAAAAGCTCTTATTTAAATGCAATCTTCTTTAAACCCTTTTCGGTTAATCAGTCATAGCTACATAGGGCAATTTCTTCTCTTAGGTTAGTAAAATTTTTAATTTTCATTGCATTGTATATCTGATATGCATGTCTACAAACCCAATAGTGGTATTAGAGCTACCCAATAGTGGTATCAGAGCCATCCTATAAATGTTATGATTGATTTTAATTGAAGAACAATAAGAATGTATGAAAAATTGATAATTAGGGTTCTTAATTTCAATTGGATTGAATATGGCTGATTTTATTCATATTGTACTTTCTGTTCATGTGATGAATTGTGTACAATAATGATTGAATGGATTAACATGAATGTGATTCATGTTATTCAATTATTAGGATTATGTTTTAATTGCCAAAATTGTTTTTAAATTGTTTAAAAATTGGTTAATTGTGTTAACTTTATGGTTTGCTTGTTGTGGACATTCATATGATGATTATCCCTGATTGAAAATATGTTGAGAATCTATAACAGCAGTCATTGCAAAATTAAAAATGTTTTAATTTTCTAGAAAAAGCAAAAGTCTTGACTGAGAAAGAGTTCCCGACCGGGACATTGTGTAGTTCCAATTTTTATTTTGGTTTTGTAGTTTCTTATTTCCAGCGCCTTTGATTCATTAAATATGAGTTTTAAGAATTTATTTTGATGTTTTAAATATGTCAATTATTCTAATTTGATCATTTGAATTCCATTTGAATTCTAGAAGTTAAATGATTCAGTTTGAGTATTTTTGTGACCGACTTGCTGAACCAATTTATGATAATTTGGGTTGGCTTTAGTTGTTTTGTGAATGCCCGAATAAATATAGAATTTTCTGGAATTATTGGAAAATTTGAATTTAATTTAATTTCGGATTAAATTAATTTTATTCTAGTATGACTAGAATATAACATATGAAAAGTAATTAAAATTTTTAATTATTTAATGTCAAAATTTAAAATGATTTAATTTGGAATTAATTTCTAGACTATTGGATTTAAATAAATAATGAGATTATGGTATTAAATCCAAGATGGAAATTATATTCAAATTAGGAATTAATTTAATTAATCAAAGTAAGCAAATTAGGTAATATTTGATTTGATCAACTAATTGCCTAATTAATATAATTTCCATATTAGAAAGTGGTTCTAATAAAATCATATTATTATTTAATGAGATTAAATAATGGAAATATGAGTTGGCCAAATAAAAATCCAACATTGTTAATTTTCTAGGTTACCCGCTTTTGCATTTGAGAATGCATGCTAAGGGTATATGATGACATGATGAATAATTATGGACTTGGTCAATGTGAATGTTCATGTATGGATTTTAATTTTTGTAATTTGGTAAATAGGGTATGCGTATCCCTGCCTCTTTCTTACTCTCTCTTGTATTTCTCTTTTCATCTAACTCCACTCAAATGTAAATTGAGTTTTCTGTTTTTTAAATTATGTAATTAGATTACATAGGATTACAATAGAGTTGCAGTGCAAAGGAGCAAAAAGCAAGGAGATGCCACCATTTACAAGAAGACTTAGAAAAAAAGAAATTTGATTTCTATATTTTTCTTGGTTGTAATTCATGCATCTACCTAGGTTAGACTAAGTCAAAAAGGTTAGACCAAGTCAATAGCTTGAGAGATTGATGTTAGAATGTCCATAGTCACTCTATATAGTTAATGTAACTTTTAATATGTCTTGGATGAATGGATATATGTTAAATGCCATAAACATGATGAGACTAAGAGAAACAAATCCCTCATTTAATAATATTAAAAATGACGTCTTCTATTAATATGGGGAGAACTAGAATTTTTTTAGAGTTTGAGTTGTTAAGCAAACCTAAGCTAGCGCTACAAGAATATGTTTGAACCATAAAATAAGATTTCACAATTAATAGGCTGGTTTTAACAAGAAGCATTGATGTGTTGGGCAAACTCAAGGTCAATACGGATTGAGGTGAAATTGGGTAGTGTACATGAGATGTATATGCGTCAAGAGTTGATAATTTAATGAGTATGCACACATCAACAGTTGATAGCACTAGAGTCGATAGTTGCATGAAAATGCAATTGGTACGGATCAAATACCTACCAATTGACCTAAGATGGCTTGTTGGGCAAACCCAAGGTCATTCTTAGAGATATTGGATATCGACCCACTAGGAGAACTTCCACATAGGTTCTTACCATTTCATAATGAGGGCTATGGATTCGAAATAAAATAGTAGGAGTCATATTGTGATTATTAAAGAACTTATAATGCATCCACGTACATTCTCTAGCATGTTTTTCTTTTATATCTAGATTGCTAGAATCATGTCATCAAATGTGAACCTACACTAGATTATTAAGTCAAATAAGTTGATTAGGCCAAATTTTTTTGTAATACCCAATAAATAGGGCTTAGTCATAAAATATGAGTAAATGCGATATGAAGGGTATTTCGGTAAATAAAAGTGAGAATATAAAATATATGTATAAATGGATTAGTTTTAAGAATATATGAGAGGTATATGAGGGTATACATGAGGTATATGTGTGATATATTGGTTAATTTTGGCTTCGGTTTGAAGAGAGGGATGAAATGAATGAAGAAATATGAAAAATACATGTGTCACGACCATAACAAAAGGGCTTCACGACCGTGACAGTCGAGTCTTGGATAAAATTTTGACTTTTCTAAGGTGGTTGCTACAGTAAACCTTCATAACCGTGAAAGAAAAGGTTCATGACCATGAAAGGTTTGTATAAAAGCTTTTTTCCACATTCTTATCACTATTTTTCGTTAACTTTCAAACCCTCAAACCCTAAGAACTGATCATGGACACCTAAGAACCCTATGCGAGTGATTTTTCATGGATATTTGAGTGATTAAACACCAAACTAAGAGAGAAACCAATATTAAAGCAAGATTTGAAGGAATTACCAACATAAGTGAGGAGTTAGAGGAGAGAGAAAGTTGGTGCAAAGGAGACCACGATTTCTTTGCATGATCAAGCATGTTTTCTACCATCAAAAGGTAAGAAAATACAATAACTTCATCTCTTTGACATGTTTATGAAGTTATATGAAGAGATTGTGATTCTTGGGTGAAGAGCCATAGAAGAGGGGTTATGAAAGATGAAGGGTGTTGGGGTTTTGTCTATATTTGTATTCTTTGAAGTTATTAGGAGTATAATACCATAAGATTGAGTTGAAAGTATGCATAATAACCATAAATTGGGTAGCATGGGCTAGTTTATATTTTTGTTATATTTCCATAGAGGTAGAATTTGATATATGGTTATAATTGTGATAGGAAAACAAAGAGAAAAGGGAGGAGATCTTTAAGGAGGGTAGATAGCTCCTTAGTTGGTTTTGGTCAAGCTCCTAATAGAGGTTTGTACATAATTGCACTGTTATTTGCCCCTTAAATGTGATACATGCTTGTAAATGATAAATTATGTGCTTAAATGGTGTTGAGTATGCTTGTTGGAAAAGTAATGTGATATTATTGATGGCAAAAGCATAGGGGAATAAAAATTCTTGCACTAACAAGGAAGCTAAGAAGAATTAAGAAGATTGAGACATAAATTTTATAGAGGTTCGGGTGTTAACTAACCCTACTCCCTAAATTTGGGTATTCACTAATCTAATCACTTAGATTACAAATGAAATTTTAGCTAGCTCACTCTCAACTAGGTGTTTTACCAAAGCTAACACTCAACCCAGAATTCCCTTGTATTTTTGTGGCTCACACAACAACAAATTTCTTGTAACTTGGCTCGCACAACCCAATTACACAACTACTCAAGTGTTTGAAAATTAACACTTGAACCCTTAACAAAATAATTAATGAAGAGAGATTGAGAAAATAAATTACAAGAGTTTTGGCACTTTTAAAGTTGTTGGTTGTACTTAAATGGCCTTTTGGTGAAGTATTTATACTGATTATCTGCCAATTAATTGTTATAAAGTGGTGCTATAACTCTTTCTAACGTTCTCTTACAAGTGCACTAAATGCTGTTTGCAGAGAGAGGTCCCGGTCGGGAGATAGCCAATTTTGATACGTGGTATCTTCTGGTTGACTGAACTGTCCAACGGCTAGTTTTTATTCAATTTTTCCGGTCGGATTGCATCCCAGTCAGGACTTGCTCGATGATGCCATAGCCAAGGACTTGGGTCTGCTTGCTTCGAGATCTTCCCAGTCCTTGCTTCCAGGTCGGGACCTAAGTCAATTTGACTTTGGTCGTTTTGACTTTATAATGATTTAGCACATTTTGGTGGTATCTCCTCTTCAACGGTCATGTTCTTTTGAATTTTCTGATCGGACTTCAACATGTCTCGGTCTGGAAATGAGGTGTTTTGATTGGGACATCACCTGTCCTGGTCTGCTTTTGGTACTAAAACTTTTGGAACATCAGAAAGCAGTATTTTCTAGTTTGGACATATATTTGCTTGGTCTATACTCGAGTCTCGGTCGGGAAATAAATGTCCCGGTTTGGAAATGACATTTTTCGGTCAAAACATCACCTATCCCAGTCCGCTTTTGCTACTGGAACTTTTGGAATATTAGAAAGCAATATATCTCGTTCTGGTCAATGGATTTTTCGGTCTGTACTTATGTCCTAGTCGGGCGATAATTGTCCTGGTCGGGAGTTATACGTCTCCAGAAAATGCTTGACTAGTTTAATGAGGAATTGATAACCAAATGTGCTGAAATAAAATATAAAAATCGATTTTATATTATTTATTATTTTTTTGTATTATATTTTCTATTATTTTTTGTTTTATATTATTTTATTATTCTATTTTTATTCTTCTATATTCTATTTATTTTATTATTCTATATTCTATTTATTAGATATTAGAATTAATATATTATTATTATATTCTATATTCTATATTATTATTATTATTATTATTATTATTATATTTGAACACTATCAAAACAACATTTAATGAAAATGTTAGTAATATTTAATTTGATTGTTAAGATCAAAATAGAGAGCAATCACCATAAGGTTAACAATCCCCCCCTTTTTTATTTTAACAATTAAACTAGACAAAAATAACAGATTGATAGGTCTAAAATCAAATTGAAATATTGCATAATAAGTATTCAATGTTTGACATTATTTAAAAGTATAAAAAATATTGAATGGCTAAAGTCAAAAAGCCAACATAATTGATAAAGTTAAATTTTTGCATAGTTATCATATTCTTTCTTCTCCCCCTTTATCAATATAAAAAATAATTAAATATTAAGCTGATATAGAGAAGAAGAAACCATTTTATTAATAAAGTAAATATATTGCAAAAAAATGTGAAAACTAAGAATCTTAAGAGAAAAATTCTAAGTTATGCATCCCTTTATTCATCACTTGCCTCCTCTTCCTCTGCACCACCTTCCTCTTCCTCAGGAGTGCCTTGCTCCCCCTCGAATGGTGGGACTTGTTCAAAACTATGAGTACATACATTTAGATTTAGTTGCCCTTGCATGCTTTGAATATCTAAATGAAGGTGTTGCATCATATCCCTCAAGGTGTTGAAGGATTGCATTTGAAAGTTATAAAGACTTTGCAATGTTAGTTGTGGTTGAGGAGGAGGTGGTGGTGGAGGCATCTCTTGTGCACTTAAACCTTCACTTCCTATAGAGAGCCTTGCCCTCTTCCTTGTGGCCTCTTGAGTAGCCTTTTAGGCACCTTGTTCTCCAAAAGCATAGAAAATGGAATCAACATCCTTGATGGGTCTTCCAATTGCCTTACAATTGAGGAGATATTGGATGTCCAAGAAGCTTTCTTATTGAGAGCAAGATGAGGAGAGAACTGCACAATTCTCATCCGTCATGAGATGGAGATACCTTGTAAGGTAAGTGATTTAAGAATTGAGAGAAATTGTGCCCTTGGTGGTGGAGGCCATTGATTGAAATTTGTCATGAAGAAGATGGGCCGTTTCCGTAGGCCGATTGTGAATCATGGTATAGAGGTAGACAAAGTCTTCATGGGTGACTTTCTCATTGCTTTCACTTCTTGCATTGATTGTGAAAGTGATGATTATGTGAAGGATGAAGTGAGAAAGCATCTTGATGTGCTTGGCATTAGATCGCTTGTTAAGACGGGTTTCAAAAGATATGCTTTTCCACATATCAAGAGGAGAGAGATGCATGGCTTGAGTGTTGATGAGGCCGTCCTTTTTGAAGCCAAAAGCATATGCAAGTTGATGCTTTGTCATCTCTTTTGGTTGGCCAAAGAGACGAAATTGGAGGCCAAAGTAGTCGGGAGGATATTTTGGGTCTTTGATCACTTGAAGAGTGGAGAGGAATTCAATGGTGAGTTCATCATGGCCATCTTCAAAGGGCATGACGAAAGAGGTCCACCCCATTTCTTTAAGGACGCTAATGACTTCATTCTTGACATCCAATTTGTCAAGATCATCAATATTAAGAGTACGGTTGGAGATGAAGATTTTGGCAGTGATGTTGGCATATCGTTTCTTCTCCTCCTTTGAGAAGACATTAAAGATATCTTGAAATGAGGAGAATTGGGAGGAGGTAGCCACTCCTTTGCCTTTGGAGGCTCTTGATTTCGAGGTCCCAACTTTTGGTGCCATTTGAGAAGGTGAGTATAAAGAAAGTTTGAAGATCTTATTTGTGAAGAATTGACAGAGAGAAAGAGTTTTGATGCAAAAGTGAGGAAAAGAATGAGAATAATGGGTATTTATAGAGTTTGAAGATGTATGTTACCGTTTGAAGTGTTTAAATGAGAGTTATGGTATATGGATTTGATTGGTGGCTGTTACAAAAGGCTGCCATCGAGTCAATCCCGTTCAGGACATGGGGGTTCCTGACTGGGAACCCTCCAACTGTCGGAAAAAAATAAATTTTGGACACAGTCCTAAGGGGGACAATAAGCTTCCCGAGTGTGCATGGTTGAAGAGGTGCAACAATCAAATAATATTCAAATGTCCCGAATGGGGAGTGTGGATTCTTGAGCGGGAGATGAGAAGTTACAACGGTAAAATTTATGACTAAGAAGTCATGAACGAGAAGGATAATATCCGGAGTGGAACATTGTTCCTAAGCAGGAAATGTGTTTCCCGAGCGGGAGTTATAGGTACTCCGAGAATTTTTAGGAGAGAAAGGAATTAAACTATTCATAAAGTCTAGTATTCACAGCAAACAAGTAAAGAGAATACATAGACAACCACTCTTA
>CATIWF010091736.1:0-27449 GCA_949630135.1 Balakata baccata | reverse complement strand
CCCAACTCAAAAATGTCAGATACAAGGACGAAGATGAGCTCAAATCTTCATGTAGCTGTGTTTCCATGGTTTGCATTTGGCCATTTCATACCCTTTCTTCACCTCTCCAATAGACTTGCCGAAAGAGGCATTAAAGTCACTTTCCTTTTACCTAAAGGTGCACAATCTAAGTTAACCAAACTCAACCAATTCCCAAACCTTATTCACTTCTTTCCTCTGGTAGTTCCTCATGTGGATGGCCTCCCTCTTGGTGCTGAAACTCTCTCTGATATACCCATTTCACTTCAGAATCAGCTCTGCACTGCAATGGATCAAACCAAAAACCAAGTTCAAACTATTTTATCCACAATCAAGCCTGATTTTGTGCTTTATGATTTCGCTTTCTGGGTTCCTTCTTTAGGCCAAGAAGTTGGCTTCAAGTCTATCAATTACTTTATAGTATGTGCTGCTTTGCCTGCTCTATCTTTGACAACTTGTGAGAAGATGGTTAAAGGTACGAGGTTTGAAGAGATGATGCCGACACAGCTTCATGGTGGAATGGCTGCAGAGTTTGGTAGTGGGTTATCATTTTATGAACGATTAGATGCTAGTAATAGAAATAGCAATGCCTTAGCAATTAGGACTTGCAATGAAATTGAAGGTCCTTTCATTGACCAACTTGCTCGTCATTATTCGAAAGCCGTGCTCCTAACAGGCCCTCTCCTGCCTGAAAAATCAGAATCACCACTGGAGGAGAAATGGGCAAAATGGCTAGCCAAGTTTGAAGCAGGGACCGTGGTGTACTGTGCATTTGGGAGCCAGACCAGGCTAGAAAAGAGACAGTTTCAAGAACTCCTTCTGGGTTTTGAGCTATCTGGGCTGCCATTTCTGGTGGCGCTTTCACCGCCGACTGATTACTCAACAGTGGAGGAAGCAATGCCCGATGGGTTCGAAGAGATCGTCAAAGAAAGAGGAATGGTATATGGGGGATGGGTTCCTCAGCCGCAGATATTAGCGCATCCAAGTGTTGGGTGCTTTGTTAGCCATGGCGGTTCTAGTTCTATGTGGGAGTCTCTGCAAAGCGATTGTCAAATAGTTGTTGTTCCTCCGCAGTTCGATCATTTTGTGCACAGCATGATTATGGTGGAAGAATTAGGAGTTGCGCTGCGAGTCAGGAGGGAGGAAGATGGGTGGATTTCTAAGGAGAGCTTAAGCAATGCTATCAAATCAGCTATGAGCCTAGACAGTGAAGTGGCTATTACGATGATGAAGAATCATGCTAAGTGGAGAAAATTTGTCTCCGACAAACACATTCAGGAAACATATCTTGATACTTTCATCAAGAATATGCATGATTTATTGCATTAACTCTGAATTTTCTTGAGTTAGAATGTTGTCTGCTCTCTAAAAATGCGATATTGTAAAATTTCAGGTCCGATACTGAACAGGATTATGACTAGTTCGAGCAAGAATTACATTTTCTTAGGGACCATAGCACATAGTGACATTGCAATTGCAGTAATTACATCCATGGCATCAACCACAAGATAAAAATAATTCTGATCTCAATTTATGCTGCCTTGTTAGAGATATGGTTTGATAGCCATTCTAGACCTTCATAAAGTCCAAGTCCAAGCATGGCAGAGGAACCCTGAATGTACCTGCACAAATAACCAAAACCAAATTTCGGTATCATTATCAAGGAAGAATTTTTATCTAATTTTACACAGAAAGATATGAGGAAATAAATACATGAACTTTGAAACACAGTTGTTTACCAGCATCGTTGGCGAAGCGCATGTAGCCCGAGTTTATCAGCAACTTCATCAACACGCATAGCATTTGGAATGTCTTGCTTGTTGGCAAAAACTAGCAGCCTTGCGTCCCTTAATTCACTCTGCAATTGAAAGATTCATACAAAAGAAATGCAGTTCTACATACATAAGCATCTGAACTGAAAGCAACAGAGCATACAAGCAGGCTTAGATGAACTTGCTAAAATTACTCTAAAGATTTTAAGAATCTGAGAGGTAAATGAGCAGAAATGATTGGATAGTTCACTAACATCACCTAAAATCCGATGCAGCCCATTCCTTGCTTCCGAGATTCTTTCTCTGTCATTGCTATCCACAACGAAGATTAGTCCCTCTACATTCTGAAAGTAATGTCTCCATAATGGCCTAATCTGCAATGCAGCAAATTGGAAAATGCTTATCTTAGTTGAGAAATTTTCCTTTTTCGTCTTAAGCCAGCTCAAATTTTCCATAAAATACAAGTACAAATGCAATAAAGAAAATTACTCAGAGTTCAGTACCTTCTGTTGTCCTCCTACATCCCATACGCTCAAGTTTACGTTTTTGAACTCCACAGTCTCCACATTGAAACCTGTTCCACAATTAAACATACTTAAGAATTCAGAGATATGAATCATTCTGTCAACAAAATGAGCAGCTATGCGGACAAGATCACCAAGCTAGATAAAGGAAAATTATACAAGAACTCTTCTTAATCTTACACACAACTGGATAAAAAGATGAGAGTTTATTACCAATTGTGGGAATGGTTGTAACAATTTCTCCAAGTTTCAGCTTGTATAAAATGGTTGTCTTCCCAGATGCATCAAGCCCTACCATCAAAATCCTGACTCTATTCTTTGAAAGAAACCTCTTTGCAAGCCAGGATATGATTGTTCCCATTCAGAAGAAAATTCAAAAGGAGATGGCCAATCGTCTCTGAAGCTGAATAATATACCTTTAAAGCTTATAGAAAGAAAATGAATATTAAAAACATTATTGAAAGAGAAAAGATTATGGCAAAAGGGATCTCTTGTGCTTTAAGTTGGCATGAGGTAATGCACTTTAACATGCAAAAGGCTAGAAGAATAAATTCCAAAGAAGTAAAGAATGATACATCCAAATCAACTTGGCGGTGGTAGCCTGGTTTTTTATTTTTTACCTGCAAGCTGGACACCTGTTTTTGCGCCAAACAAGAATCAATATGAAAGAGCCTCTAGCAAGAACTGTTAATGCTAGATTAATGTCCTCATTTCAGGCCTTGTCTAAGATATCTTTGTGTAAAATTTGGCCTAAAAGGAATCAATTGTCATAAGAAATGACGTCGCGAAATGATTCGCAGAGCCCATTTAAACGCGTATTAACTAGATTCCAGTCCATGATATGAGTGATGAAAGCATCTAGTTGACCGTACATTGTAGTGAAAACAGTAAACCACAGAAGGAAAGGTTTGTATAAATTATATTTTACATTGACTTTTACAGTATTCTTGGCATCAAAACAAATTACAATTAGTAATGAACAAATATAAAGATCTTTCCAATCACAAAAATTCAACACACACAACCACGAAAAGCGGTCAGTTCTCAGAGGCTTGGAAGATGAAAATGGCCGTCAAAACACCCACCAATCCTGTTACTGCCAAAGCCACTGTAGGCAAGGGAGTTGTAAGCCCGAAATTCTGCAATATCAAATTGAGAATGGACTTAATGAGATGAATGATTACAACCAACTATATATTACATTATTTATCAATAGACAACTAATAACTATATGCAAGCCTGCTTTTGCTGTGTGTGAGAGAGAGAGAGAGAGAATTTGGGAAGGAAGGCTGTGGGAGATTGAAGTCAATAAAGAATATATATACCGAAAAAACTGAAAACCACAAATTTGTTTAAAGGTGCAAATAATTCTCTTTCTGCACAAGCCCTTAAACAAGAATATGCTCATCAACTCTAAAACGAAGGATTCTCTCTTTCGAAGGTTGTTTTGACAGGAATGTAGTAGCTTTTCCAGTGAGAAAAATCAGGCTTGAGAAAAAAGAGAGGAAGGGGATAATGAACTGCCACTTTGCCATCCCTCCATTGCAACAATATTGTAAACTCAAAATTGTCATAGCCTCAAACCCACAGTTTGGTCAGCTACATATGTCTTCTTTGCCACCTTAAAAACGCTCTCCAGACAAAAAGCAACGTTCTAGCAAGTAGCAATCCCAGAATGACAAAACCAAAACAGAAACTTCTGGCAAAACAAAGTTCATCTACATAGTGGAAATGGTAAAAACATTTGATTCCATGCAGAAGTCTCAAAGAATGAGGAAGTCGGAAGCTAAAATGATGCTTGAATTGCAAGCAATTCAGATTTTATTTTAAACTCTAGTGTCAGAGGTAACTTTTAATAAAGAGCTTGTCACGGCCTTAAAAATAATCCATTAGTTTATGTTTATACAAATAAGTACCAAAAGCTCTTGATGCTATTACAGAAAACTAACTAGTTAATTCAAAATTTACAGAATAACAAAGAATTAACAAGCTCCACCAAATCATGCGGGCAAACCATCAAAATTTATTCATGGTTCATTTGGTGTTAAGCCTAAAAGACTTCTCAGTTTTTGTCAACACAGCATATCAATCCCAAATTCCATTATGGATCACCAAAACAATGAATGAGAGTAATCTAAAAAACCACACTTGGAATATAGAACAAATATCTGTTTTGCTTTGGGACAGGAACATTTAAGCAATCCATTCCATACCTCCAGAAGTCCCTTTCCTGTGGCTATTTCAACAGTACTAGCCGCTGCAAAACCAACCATTGCAAGTCGTCCCAGCCATATATCTAAACCGCTGCCACCTTGGGTCCCTTGCTCACTTCTGATAGAAACTAATGTTGCTTTGCTAGCAGGCTTCCTCTGATGACAAGTTCTTGATATTACTAAAAATTAAAGCAAGTGTTACTTCTCTGGCTGAGATCATGATAATTACTTCTCTGGCTGAGATCATGATAAACTTTAAATGGTCCTTAGGTTGTTCATAAAACAGAAGAAAAGAAACAGTTTTTAGACCTCTACGCTATTACACAATGCTAAACTTACAAGTGGCTCAGACTCAAAAATTTTCCACATTTTCCTTTCTTTCACTCTCTTCCATTACATAGATAAAGGAAGTGTTTCACACAATTAACTAGCAGAAACAGAAAAAATTAGGTATCTTACGGAGAGGAAAGCCAGAGACGAACATAGTTCTGTTTGGGGAAAAACTCGATGTGGGGAATCGAGCAAAGGCATGGGTTCTTGCTGAGCTAATAACACAAACATCTGCAACATGATTTCATTAGTTATATAAAAGATGAAATCCATGGAATTGTAAAACCAGCAGAAAACACACTACTAATACCGCTGATTGAGAAGGAGAGAGCAGCAGAGACTTGAGCTACTGCCATGATTTTTTTTTTTTTATTCTGTTTTGAGTAGAAAACTTCTCTCCGTTTTCAATGGCGCCACAGCTTTTGATTGCAATCCATTATTTTCTCCACTCTTTGGCAGTTGAAGATGACACGTTTCATATGTCAGAATGAAACGTTTCTATTTTTTGTCTGCACAATGAAACGTTTCTATTGATAAATAGTTTATTAATTGTATTGGCGTTTCACTATGCAAAATACTATTGCCACTCTCACGGTCACATATGAAACCGGCCAATAGCCAGATTCATTATATCTTCCCAGAAGAATTGCAGAGCATCGTCCATGCGGATAGCAACACAATATAAGCAATCACTAGCTCTCCACTGACCCAGGACACCGCCTTGTCTTCAACCTCTTTACTCTCTCTCTCTCTCTCAACATCCTGACTGAAATGGCATCTCTTTCAATTGGGGTACACCACCTGAACCCATTGCATCAATTCAAGAAACACTCGGTCCACTTTCCATCTTCTCTTCGTCTTTCCTCACTCCCTCCTCAGTATTGTTCTAGCACATCCCAGTTTAAATTAAGATTAAGAGGTCCGAGATTGTTTGGTAGTGGGCTGCTTGCTAGAGCTGAAGATAATGCTAGAAGGTCTTCTTCTTCTTCAATTCACGGACAAGTTCAACAACCCAACAGCGAAAAACAGCTCAAGGTTCCTTCTTCATTACTGCCATCATTTAATTGTTTTCTAGTTTGTTAAATGGGCAATGGGTTTTGGCGTGTTGTGTGAATTTGGTTTTGCTTGGATAAATTACTCTCAAATTGAACAAAAACGAAATTTTTTACTACTCTATTGAGATTAGACATCTTGCTTTTTGGTTTCTGAAAATGGGTATTTTTTGGTGTGTATGGTTGTGTATGTAAGAAATGTTATCGACGCCGCAAAAGGCAGTCTTGGCACTCGGCTTGTTGAAGTAAATATGAAGGGTGGTTACTTGTATATCTTCAGAGGGTAATGTCTTCGTTTTGCAGGATGCTATTGGTTTTTGGAAGTCAAATAGAAACTTTTCATAATTGTTCAAGGGGTTTTAACTTTCGAATTGAGCATGATCTTATTGAAGTTTTAGCTTCTAGTGTAGGACTAACTTTATGATATGGGAGATGCATATTCATGTTGATATTATGAATTCTGTAGCTTCGTTATTCCCTGCAATTTGGCTGTTTTGACATTAACTGTTAGCCTATAATCAGGAGCTGACATCAGAAGCTGGGTCATGTGACCCTCTATGTTCACTTGATGAGACAAGTTCCCAAGATTTTGAAGCCACTTACCAGCCTAAGACTGATTTGCTAAAAGCTCTTGCAATTTTGGCAGCGGCTGCGACAGGGACTGCAGCAATTAACCATTCCTGGGTTGCAGCCAATCAGGTCTATCTCTTTCATGTGAAACTCAACTAAGATGCTTAATCACCTGTTTACCACATGCAGCAATTATGAAATGATGTTTGGTGGTTGTTCTAAATTAAATTTGCTGAGACAGGATCTTGCTATGGCATTACTCTTTGCAATAGGATATGCTGGCATTGTTTTTGAAGAATCTCTAGCTTTCAATAAAAGTGGAGTAGGATTATTGATGGCTGTGAGTTTATGGGTAGTACGAAGCATTGGGGTAAGATTCATGTTCCTTGCTTAATAAATACTATAGACATATAATTGGGCATCGGATTGCCATATCCACTACAACTGCAACTTTTATTTCTCTTTTAAATAGTCCTTATCTATCTCATTCATTTGTAGTTTTTGGGTCAAATTTTTTGAGCAGGCGCCTTCAACTGATATAGCTGTAGCAGAGTTGACACATGCTTCTGCAGAAGTGAGTGAGATAGTATTTTTCTTGCTTGGTGCAATGACCATTGTTGAGATTGTTGATGCTCATCAAGGATTTAAGCTGGTAACTGACAATATAACAACTCGAAAGCCTCGGACTCTGCTTTGGGTGGTAAGGGCTCTGTTCTGCTGGCATGGTCATATTCACCAGCTCTTTCTATCTGGTGTTTCTTGTATTAAACATGTAATAGAAGATCAAAATTAGTGTGATGAATTGCATAGTTCGACTTGTGGTCATACTATTTGCACTGATATTTATTAATTGGTACAAAGAGAGGATATTCTATATTCCAATTGAGAAAATGGATTGAATCACTGTACATAAATCCCAAAAAATTCAGATGAATGTAGCACACGCCCATTATTAAACTGAATCTTTATCCCAAGGCTGAAGTTTTTTTGAGAGAATTTCTATCATTAGGATATAAGATATCATTTTAACATATTTCTTGTAAGCAGCATTATCTATTCCCAATTTTTTTCCCTTCCATTCTTTCTTGTTTGGCCCATTTAATGGAAAGCATGACAGCACTCTGGTTCCTATTATGTATAGCCATATAGGAGTTATGAGTTATGACTCCTTCCCCTATTGATCAAAATTTGATCCCAAAGTTACAAATAAGTCAGGTATTCATTATACTTTCTCAATCAGAGTCACTGTTCTTATTCTGATTGTGCTTTCTTGTAAGAAGAGTTCATCATTCTACTTCATTCTAAACCTCTGTGGTGTTTAAGACCATTGTATCATCCTTGTTTCTAAATTTTCTTTTTTCTCAGTTGATGGTGTTTGACCTTGACTGTGGGATATTGCAGGTTGGCTTTGTCACTTTTTTCCTTAGTTCAATCCTTGACAATTTGACCTCAACTATTGTCATGGTTTCTTTGTTGAGGAAACTAGTGCCTCCATCCGAATACCGCAAGTATGCAGTACAAATTTGTACAAATATATATCATTAGACTCTTTCTTGAATATTGAATAACATTTGTCTCCCATCTCATCTTAAATTCAGAAAATCTTGCAACAAGCATCTTTGATGATGTTGAAACTAATATTCTATGGCTTAATTTCAAAAATAAATTCATTTATATGAATGGATTTGTTTTTGCAGGCTGTTAGGAGCTGTTGTTGTGATTGCAGCCAATGCAGGTGGTGCATGGACTCCCATTGGTGATGTTACAACTACTATGCTCTGGATACATGGTCAAATATCCACATTGCCAACAATGAAGGTAGCTTCATCATCCTGAGTAACTGTGTAAACTAAATCACGTTTTCCTTGTTCATAAAATGCATGTTTGTTATTTACTTGAGTACTTTTTGGCTATAGACTCACTGTTTGCCTTTTACTCTCTTTAAGTACTTTTGACCATTTATTATTTTCCTATTAAACAAGTCTGTGAAATCTTTTAAATTTCATTTCTTTTGCAGAAAGCAAAAAGTCAATTTACAAAAGACTCAAGTTTTAGTTTTGATAAAAAGAAAGCTCTTAAGAAATTGCTTTTGCTTTGATGAACTAATAAATAAAAACCAGAAACAAATAAGTGTAATAACAAGCAGATGAAAGAGAGTTTACTTCCTAATATTGAATTAGAATCAGTGAAGGTAGCAAGTAGTAACTAATGTGTTAGACCAAAAATGTTCATTAAGTTTACACTGAAACCTTGGGAGTTGTAGCTAAAAAAGCTGGATAAGACTCTTTATGAATATGTTTTAATGGTTTTATTCTGATACTAGACCATGTCAAAGAAGAATTATGATAATAGATTGTTTGATCATTTGAACAGAGTATATGTAAGATATTTATTCTGAGATTTCCTCAGGATGCAAGGAATTCATCCAAAACTCTACACAAGTGTCTTTTATGTGTCTATATGCATGTGCATCCTAACACATGCATGTTAAAGAGAGAGCTGAGTAGGAAATTAAAATTCAGATTATAGTTTCAGCTTTTTCAGTGGCATTTCTCAACAAGGAATTATAAACATTTTCTCAAGTATGGAGTAGAATTTATAACTAATATACTGCAAGAGTGGATAACCAGTAGCTGGTTCCAGAGTCTGCATATGCTTTATATGTTTGAAGCTTGAAAAGTTGAAGCCAATTTCATTTCTTTATCTCACATGTACCAGATGAGAAATTTATGAATTCTATGTTCTTTTTGCTTGTAGAGTTTGCTAATACCATCAGCTGTTTCTCTAGCTGTTCCACTGGCTCTTTTGTCCCTCACTAGGTATTCTTCTTGCATTTCCAAAATGATGTGAGGAATTAAAGCACTGAAAGTTTTAATTTAACTTCGTGGAAGAATGATATGAGTTTCTCCTATCCCATTTAGTGAAGTTAATGGAAAAACACAAGAATCTCCCAATGTTTTGGCATCTGAACGGATGGCTCCTCGTGGGCAGCTTGTTTTCTCTGTGGGTATTGGAGCTTTAATTTGTGTTCCTGTGTTCAAGGCCATAACTGGATTGCCTCCATATATGGGCATGCTTCTTGGACTTGGAGTTCTTTGGATTCTTACGGATGCCATTCATTATGGTGAATCAGAAAGACAAAAGTTAAAAGTACCACAGGCTTTATCACGGATTGATACTCAAGGAGTTCTTTTTTTCCTTGGAATCCTTTTGTCTGTAAGCAGGTAAAGACAAATATTGAACTAATTTAATTTTGGGATCTTGGAGTACGCATTTTATATTTGGTTTTCGACCATTGTTTATAAGTTTAATTGGTAACAAGAATTATTTTGTGCCCCAAGAATATCAATCCACAAGGCGTTGATCCTCTACCCTTCTTTCACCATGATTAATTTTTGTTTCTGGTGTTGTATGTTTTTTTTTTTTCCTAATCATGGCTAATCCTATTCATGGTCACTGTCAAACTCTTTGTCCCAGTTTGATATTGGAACATTAGTCTCTGTTAAAGATGGCTGCCACTAAGTTTTGTTTTCAGCCCCATTTCTCTGGAGAACTTAATGATTGATCAATCACTTGGTTTGTGCATGTGTAATTTCTTGATTCTGCCCATGTAAATGGTGGACTTCTTCCGTTATCATCTGTCACACTTAATTTGGAAGTTTACTATTCAAGCCTTTTCATGTATCTGCATATTATAAAAAAATCTATACCGATGTTGGAAGTGAAGGTTTTGCTTCAATTAATCATAGCTATGTCACTTTTCATTTTCCTAGTCTGGAGGCAGCGGGGCTTCTTCGTGAATTGGCAAATTACCTAGATGCTCATATTCCAAACGTTGAACTTGTTGCAAGTACAATAGGGATCGTATCAGCAATCATAGACAATGTTCCACTTGTTGCAGCAACAATGGGAATGTATGATCTCTCCTCTTTTCCCCAGGATGCTGAGTTTTGGCAGTTAGTTGCATACTGCGCTGGTACAGGTGGTTCCATGCTTGTTATTGGCTCTGCTGCTGGAGTTGCATTCATGGGGATGGAGAAGGTGGACTTTTTCTGGTACTTGCGGAAGGTATGTTTTTCAATATATGACATTCTTCTTTTATAAACATAGTATTGTTTTTTATCACAAGTAAAAGAATTTGTTCCTTTTTCAGGTCAGCGGTTTTGCTTTTGCCGGTTATGCTGCTGGTATCGCAGCTTACTTGGCAGTTCAAAACTTGAACATCTCCCTACCCACAACACTCGCGGAGGTTCCATTCCTCTCAGGTTCATAAATCATGGTGCCAATGACTCAGCATCTGTCTGGATTCATGCAAGGATGTGATCATCAACGTAAAGACTGAACTACGGAAAATTTTTGGAAAAGATGTCTGTGATGTAGGAGTATCTCCTCTAAGAACAGAAATCTGAAACGATTATCTGATTTGAAATAATAAATTGAGGTCAGTTCAAATGTTCAATATTATGCTCTCAGGCATCAAAAAATTGTCAAACTTTGATGAGAATACGAGTTCAGAAACCTTCCATCCTCTTTCCTCTCTCTCTCTTGTTCAATAGGAGCCAATATTATCTTGGTATGAACCTTCTTGCGCAATTGAAAAGACATCATATCCTTGTCAAATACAGGATTCACAGAGGAAAATTTAAGTAATATTATATCAATTCGTTCCATGTGAGATGTACTTGTTGAAGATGTTATATGAAAAAACAAATAGGAGAGAAATTTTATTTCTCAGCTTCTAAGTCATTTTTTTTAACCAGAAATTAGAATTAGATACTGCAACATTTTCAATAAGTTCGATATCTATTTAAAACAATTAAAATGTTTGGTATAGTTATACTGTTTATGTTATTAACCCATAAAAAGAAATTCAAATATATGTTCGTATGATCCAAAAATAAAAGGCAGCTAACTAACAAATTGTTTCATATACAAAAGACCAGACATGCTTTGAAGTTTTTAACGTTCTTGGCTCTAGATGATATAGAGGAACAGGGCAAAAAGCTAAACGGAGAGATGAATTAGGGATGAATGGTATCTGAAGAAAGTGCGCACTTTTTATCTTAAAGCTGATTTATTCTTTGCCTCCCCATTAACTACAGCAAACCACTCAACTCAAAAATCGGGCAATACAACGAAGTAAATGATACCCATCCAAAGAAAAGGAAAACTACAAACAAGGAGAGCGAGATGATGAACAAGTGATGATGCCACACTATAATTTGAGGAAAACGAACTCTTCGATGGCTGGGATATCTCCGATCTTTTTCAAAGTCTCTTTCTTGGGTTCATCATCTACTCCGATGGCCATGATAGCTTGCTTTCGTGGAGCAATCCTTCCAACACTCATGAAGCTGACATTCACATTCTCCTCTCCCAATATGCTTCCAACCTTACCAATCATTCCTGGTTGGTCAACTTGTCGGCAGAGTATAATGCTACCTTCCAAGCTTACATCTACCTCGAAAGATCCAACCTTGGTCAAATGGGGAATTCCATCCTTCACCCGCCCTTCGACTGTAACCTCCCCAGTCTCTGATATGGCACTGGCAAATTTTGATTCAACATTGGCAATTTGAACCTGGATGAAGTCAAGCGGACTCTCGGGTGAACCATCATGAGTAATGCGTTCCTCAGCTATCCTCAATCCTCTCTGTTTAGCAGTGAAGTCTGCATTCACCAAGTTCACAAAAACACTGGATATGGGTTCAATCAGGCCCTTGGTAATCATAGCACGAAGCAGCCTTGTATCGAGATCATCAGGAGCTCTAGCAGAGCCATAAGTCACCTTCACGCTTTTCACACCGCTTCCACCTGCTACTAGTTGGATGGCCAACCTCCCAAGTTTCTCAGCAAGTATAACATATGGTTTCAGCTCTGTTATAACCTACAAAGGAGGAATAACCAATAGCAAGGTAAATCAAGAATTCCTCATTGTCGGAAGATCCAGAAAATTTGTGAAGGAGAAAAGACATTAAAGCAAATAGAAGATGACAATGAGGTTTTTAATGATACCTCAGCAGGCACCATCGGAGCATTGACTGCAGTAGCAGCAAGTTCACCTTTCAAGGCTCCAACAACGGCTTCAGCTATTTCAATTGCTACTCCTTCCTGCAGATCAAACCAAAAAAGTTTCTTAATGTCATGGTAACAGAAAGAATGAAGCAACAGAAGTTAAATTCATTATCAGTACACGCACCTGAGCTTCCACAGTACTAGCACCAAGATGTGGAGTCACTGTAACCTTTTCGTGGTGCACCAACTTACTGTCTTGTGGTGGAGGCTCCTCCGTGAAAACATCAAGCGCTGCCTGAGCAACAATTCCTGCATCAATTGCCCTAACCAGAGCATCTTCGTCGATCACTCCTCCACGAGCAACATTGACAATTCTAACTCCTTTCTTCATCTTAGCAAAAGTTTCATCATTGAGAATCTTTGATGTAGCAGGAGTAAGAGGCATGTGCAAGGAGATGAAATCTGCTGCCGCTATGGCTTCATCAAAGCTCACAAGCTCCACACCAATTGCACGAGCCCGGTCAGCAGGAGCATATGGATCATGCGCAATCACATGCATGCCAAGCCCCTTGGCACGCCGGGCAACTTCTGATCCGACTTTTCCAAAACCCATCACAGCAAGTGTCTTCCCAACAAGGGATACACCCACATATTTGTTCCTCTGCCACTTACCTGAATCACGCAAAATAGATCTTAATTGATTTTGGACAAAAAGTCAACGTCTTTTCCCTGCAGAATGTTATTCATATTTTATATTGGATGATGGACCAATTTGACATCCTAGCCCTTTTCCCGATGGTGAAATTGCCAGAAAAACCAGCATTTCAAAGTAGCTAGCAACTTTCAAGTTGTTGCCATTTTGCACCATTTCATTGCAAAAACCTTTTTTTCCATCTCTTTTTCCAAAACATTGTTTATCTACCGAGAATTTTATTACAATTTTTCCATGAATGATGAAAAATACAGGAAAAAAAAGAAAAAAATAAGTGATTTCAAGATAAAATAAAGCAAAATAACCATAGATCGAAAAGATTGTATTAATTTAACATATTAATTTAACATAAAAAGTTAATTTTAAGGAACAATGTTCGAGGGAAAAATTGCAGCTTTTTCTTTATCAAACATATGCCAAAAAAGCAAACCATACAAAAAACAACTAGAAAGATTGCACCCACATCAGAACTCAAACTTTCTAGAACTAAGCGTATGTCACATATCTTCCAGATCTGACGATTGAGAGCAGTGTCGTTTCTTGAAGAACTATCCTTCTCAAAACTCTGAAAATAAATTGGGAAAAAAAACAACACTTTCATTCTTGTTATTCTACTGTCTTTGGCAATACTAAACTTCTTCACATACCGAACAATTTAATCCAATCATATAGAGAAATCATTTCTTAACCTATGATCTCTAAAACGAAGGGAGCTAAACAAAGATCAAAAATGAAACTAGCTCACAATTTCGACCAAAGGTAGAAGAGAAAAATTGAAAACAATGACTCACCGGCCTTAACCGAAGCATCAGCTTGAGCAATATTCCTAGACATGGCCGCCAAAAGCGCGATCCCATGCTCTGCTGCAGCAACAGTGTTAGCAGTGGGCGCATTAACTACCAAACAGCCGTGCTCAGTGGCTGCGGCCAGATCCACATTGTCAATTCCAACACCAGCTCGCCCAACAACTTTCAATCTACCACCAGAAGACTCAAACACCTCACGATTCACCTTAGTCCCGCTTCTCACAATCAGAGCATCGCAAAGCGGGATCTTGGTGCAGAGCTCCTCAGGCGAGAGATTATAAGAGCAGTCCACGTTGGCAAATTCTTTCAGGAGTTTAAGCCCCGCTTCTCCGAGTTTCTCCGCCACCAACACCGTTGGCTTCGCGTCTAGGGAGACGGATAGCACTACGAACCGGGATTTGCCGCGGTGCTGGCGGACTGGGAGGCAGATGGAAGAGAGTTTATTATTAGAGGAAAGAGAGAGGGATGAGAGATTCTTGTTGAGAGATAGAGTGCGGAAGTTGGTGGCAGAGGTGGCCATTTCTGCGGCGGCGGAGACGGTGGTGGAGGTGTAATTAAATTAGCGGCTGCTGATGAGGAGGGAAGTAAAGGAGATCTAGGTGGGATTTTATATTTGCGGGTGGGGGGTTTGGTGAGGGCTTTTGACTGAAAATACAAACGCGCCCACGCTCGTGGGAAACGTGTGCTTTGGGGCTGGAAAGTGGAAAGTTGGGGTGAGTAAAAACCAACCGAAACTGAAAATGGAAATTAACTAATTTCAATTCGGTCTGATAGGTTATGTTATTTAAATTTTCAATTATTTCGATTCAATTTTTTATATATAAATAAATTTAATCAATTCGGTTTAAAATAACGAACAGAATCTATATTAAAATTCAGAATCTATTATTTATATATTATATGTTATTTAATGTATTTATATTTAATATATTATATGTTATTTAATTATATCATAAATAATATATTATATATAAAACTGAGTTAACAGAATCAAACCTTTTTTTAGATTAAGTTAAGTTCGGTTTTAATTTCAATTTGGTTTATAAATTTTTAATAACTCGGTTTTTAGTTTTTTTTATCAGTTTTGAACTCAACCAACTGATTGCACGTCCTGGGAAATGGGACAGCGCGTGCGGATACGCGAAGCTGCGTACTCGTGAGATTTCATCCACAATGATTGGCTGAGCAGGCAGGTGAGTTTTACTTTTGCACTGTGAATAATTATTAACAAGACCGTAAATTTTATACGGGAAATGCCACTTGTCCAATTTATTTCATTAAGTATAAATTTATACTTTTAATATAAATTAAATAAAATAAATAAAATAATAAATAAAGAATAAATATTTATGAATAGTTGACACAAATTAGAAAAAAATATTAAAATAAATAATATTTTTCATTTTATACTGTTAAAATTTCTAATGAAATTTTTATTTATTTTTTATCTAATTAATAATTTATTTTAATATTAAAAAATTATTATGATTAATATAATCAAATTAAAACTAATTTAAATCTTTGTTCATAAACAAAATATTATATAAGTCTTAAGCTGCTAGATTATAAATCCTTTTATATTTTCAAAATTTAATATATTTTTTGTTCATTAAAATTTTCAATATATCGTAAACTATATAAATAAAAGTTGTCATTTTCTTTTTTATATTATAAAGATATTAAATTTTATAAAATATTAATAAATAATGATAATAAAATTTAAATTTAAAAATTTTTATAATTTTTTAAGTGAAAATATAAACCAAATTATATTGATAAATTTTGATATTCATTGCATAATATATAAATTCAATATTTACTTTTTTAAAAACTTCATTTTAATTGGCAGTTATTTATGTACAACTCAGTTGCTCGCTAGCAATGATGGTCACCAATAAAATTCTTTGTTGTCAGCATTTTAATAAGTTCTTATTTAAGCTCTTAAATTTTTTTTTTTTAAATTTGGAAAAAATAATAAATTTGATCATTTAGGTCTAAAAAATTAAATTTCACTGTCTATTTACGTTTTATTTAAATCATATCAACTCGTGTATGTTTTATTTTTATTGATGTGATATATTTTTTCTTTTTTTATAATAAAAATAATTTATTTTTTTATAAATATTAATTTACAATTGATAAAATAATATAAAGTGTAAAAATATAAATGGTTTATTTGACTTGTAAAGATGTTTTTACTATCAGTATTTAAAGATACATTAATATATTTTTTAATTATTCTAAATATTTTATCAAAATATAAATTCTACTAGTCCAATAGACTTTTTATGTTTAAAAATTTTATGCTCAATTAAAAAGCATCTTAAGGTATCTTTAAATATGAGAGTAAAAAGATTTTTACAAGTTTAATAGGCTCTTTATATTTTTACTCTTCATTTTATTTTATCTTTTGTAAATTAATATATACCAAAAGAAGAAATAAATTATTTTTCTATAAGAAAATAAAAAAGTAATATATCAATTACAAGATAGAACATACATAGAAAGTTGATGTGTTTAAAATGATATATAGAATATAAAGTGAAATTTAGCTTTATACATGTAGACAGTCAAATTCACTATATTTTCTAAATTTTAAAAATAAATAGTTTGTTGGATAAAGAAAATATTTCAAATAAAAAATCTATTGAAAATGCTCTTATTCTACTAAAGATATTCTTTAAAATAAAGAGCAATATTTCTGTTAGTTTTTTTTTTTCTTGTGGATTATATAAGACTTTGGACCTTATTAAAACAAATTCTTGTAGTTGTTGTTTGATACTAGAAAGTAGAACAGACTATAATATTTTAATCTAACTATTAAAATAAAAGTAAAAATGTGAAATTTTAAGTTTAAAATTAATGGAAATAGGCATAGTTTTTGAAAAAATGATGTATATCGTAGCATATGGTTTACTGAGAATTATACAGCCAAACTGTGTGCCTTAAGAAATTAATGTTGTTTTTTTTTTTTTTGGTAATGAAAATGGGTATTGAATTTAAATCTTAGGATAGATATATTTGATATAAATGTACTAATTTTTCTTATTTTGTTAGGAATGAGAGTTTTAGTTTAGAAAAGGAATCTAAGAATAATTTTAATTTTAAAAAGGGTAATTACTATTTACTAAGAATTTTAGTTTTTGGTCGATTTCCACTTTTCTTATTGACTCTATATGAATCCATGTGCCGTAGATATATTTCTTAGCTTTTCCTGTTTAATTATTTAATAATAATTAGCAAGATTTCAATTTTTCTCTTACTTATTTTTTCCTAGTTACATTTTCGTTAAGCAAAAAGAAAATAATTTTTATTTTTCATATGAAATCATTCTTTTATATCTTTTTTTTATTAATTTATTTATAAAATAAGTGATTATTTCATATATATTTTGATTGTTTTTTGTTGTTTTATTCCGGTATTTAGTTTTTTTATCGTCTTATTGCAGCGTTTTATTTTTATAATTTACACAAGTAAAATATATTCGATTCAATAAAAATAACAAATTAAATTACAATAATCAATATGTTGTATAATTAAAATTATAAATATTTTAGTCACTATAATATTTTTAAATGTATAGATATTAAGTTAATTTATTAGGCTATTAATTTAAATATTGTAAATATTTTTACTGTTTTATCATTTATTTATATCTGTATTTTATCGATATATTGTTAGTTTGAATCAACAAAATTATTTTTATTGTAAAAAAAATTTAGTTTTAGAAAGGATATATGTGAATAAAAAAAATGTAGGGGAAATTCTAAAAATGAAAGGGGTCTCCAGCCAGAAAAACGATGCCGTTCTATTGGAAGATGTCAAACTGTCCCCTACCAGAAACGCCGCCGTTATACAATACTGCAAAAATATTTGCGTCTGGAATCAGTATACGCACATTACTCACCCACTCTTCTGCAGCCGACGAGCGGAAGGTCAGGTCTTCCGCCGCAGCAGCAGTCACTCTCCAAGAAAAGCAATATAAACACGCCACGTTTGGTAACAGAGACAGAACAGTATTTTGTCACTCAAATCGTAGAAGTTAATCCCAATCTCCAAGAAGAAGATAATGAATGTCTGCCGGGGCCATTCGCGAAGCTCACTCTGTACTCCATTGAATTTCTCTTCCCCAGATTCAGTGAGAATTTCACATAAATTAAATGAATTTGTGAAACTCTAACTACAACGAACATGTCTACCATTTCAGTCACTATATTTTTCGGTATTCATCTGTTATCTTTTATGGACTCCTCACTACCGTCAAGATTGACTCTTCTTCCCACTTCATATCCTTCCCGTTCTTCTCAATCTACCCCCGTTTGTTTCCACCGTCTCCGTCACTTTCGAAGAAATGCCTCGACAATGGTTTCCTCTAAAACCTCCGAGGCCGAGGAATTGTCAACCATAGAAGATTTGTGGCTTAAGCGATTTCTCGACAAGCAAAAGCCTTTATACTCTCACAGTTTGCCTTGCATTGAAATTTGGCTTAGGGTTTTACCAGAGCAAGGAGGACCGTGCCATTTGGTTGGTTGAAAAGCCTGAATGACTCACCCAGTTATCGCTTGACATAAATGATCTCCATATAAGGTAAAAGTTTAAAGCTTTTTCTGTTCTGGTTATGTTAATGGGTTAATCTGATTTTGCTTATTGATGTTTGTAACTCTGTTTTTTGGTTGGGCCGAAAATAAACTTCTTTAATTTGGTTTAGTAAACAGCAAGTTTGGTGTTGACTATATTGTCGCTGTCACTGAGCCATGTCCCATGGTTGTGGTTAATGTTTGGGGTGGGGATACGCCAAGTTAAGCTTTATACAATTTATGCAATTTATCAACTTCTTGATATGCAATCCTAATGGCCTTTGTTCCATTAAGTGAAATTCTTTGGTGTTTAGTGTTGGTTCTCGCTGAAAATGTACTCTGTTTATACCTATGGGAACTGGTACTTCATTTATTTTACCAGTTGCACAGGATCAAGTTTTTCATTATGGGCAATTACCTTTTCTGTGGAACGAGTTCTCTTTCATACATAAATTTCATTTGATGAAATTATTTTAATCTAGCGCAGTTAATTGTAACCATTGTGTTCTTCCCAGGAAGTCCCAGAAAAGGAAACACCCACATCATCCAGAGTGTCACACTTATGAAGGTGAATGGTTCTGTTCTGTACTTTCTATGAACATGAATCATAACTCAGGTCATCTTGCGGTTGGGTCTGGTCAAGGATATGTGAGCTCATAACCAGCATCTATATGCATGTTGTTTGCTTTGGTATTTGATTCAGTAAAAAATTGGGTAAGACTTTCAGATTCCATTTGCTGCATTTTTTTTGTCTGTTACACTGCTCTCTCTATTTTGCATGCACTGCACTCTTCCTTAGAACTCTAATTGTGTTAGATTCTTTAAGGAAATGTATTTCATAGATTGATATTGAGTTAATTATAAATAATGGGTTACCCTGATATTTCATAGTGATGTGCTGTCTTTCTTTTCCAAGTGGGATTCATCCTACAAGTGCATCCAAGTTTTGTGTTTTATCTCTTTGGATTGGTTACTCATTCTATTTAGAGCTATAAATCTGTTCATTTTAATGTCAGCGGTTCAGAAATATACATGTATTGAGAATTGGTATAGGTTACTTTCTTATTTTGGCTACATTAATGATGATGGGTTTGATTGTAACAGAATGATGAAAATGAGTATGAATTAGCTGATTTGGACAATTTAGTTGTTGCTACTATTCCCTTCATCCGTTTATTTTTCTATCTGATTTTGCAAGTTACTAGTTAACGGGTGCAGAGCAAAAGAAATGAGATAAATTTCCCCATCAGCTGGGACTTTTTATTCACATAAAGTTTAATCGTCATGCTTATTTTCTAATTAGTGTTCTATATGTTTTTGTTCAGCAGGGTGCTTACGATAACCAGTGGACTTTAAATGACATGCCTTCTTACTTTCGTGAATTTTGACATCATTTAGCTTTGATTTTATTCTGTCATGGCTTTAATTTCATTCTGTCATGGCTAAATGCTCTGTGATAATTTATCCAATTGTTGGTGTTTTGAGTTGCTCATAGTAAATGGATAATTTAAGTTTTCCCCCTCCTAACGCAACACGATGTCTATCTGCTAGTATTTTAATTAGTTCGGAGAAAATAAAGAATACCTTACTTTAAGTTTAAGTATTTAATTTGATAAGCTTAAAAGATTAAATTTTTTTGTTCTTACAAGGGATTAGAATGAAAGGCCGATGGTGAATCTTCCAGTAGGAATGATTTAGAGTGCATAAGCAAAAGTACTGTCTTGACCTATTTAATATTAATAACTTTTGTACTTTCGAACTTTTTTTTTCCAAGCTTTGCTGTGAGATATATCTATCTCACCCACCCCTTTTCTGTGTCGTACCGTGGGATTTATTTCCCCTCTATCTAATACTGATGGGTTGGCATATATCCAATGCTCATTGATGAGTTTCCACTCATTTGTAGAGAAAGAACCCACCTATTTTTGGTTTTCAGAGTGGGGGGTGCTCTTGGGAGCCCTTTTTTCCTATAAGGGTGAGGTTATGTTGTATGCATTTTTTTATGATACTTTGCGAAGGTTCTGCTTTCTTCATATTGACCATGTTTTTTTTTCTTTTTTAATAAATTATTTTATAATTTAATTTACTTCGAATTGTTTGGATGTGGTTTAAGTTTGTTTGTTGTATTGGATGCTTTTTAATCATCCTTCTTTCTTGCTTTCAAAGTCACCAACAGTCAGCAAGTCGGAATAATTTATTTTTGGCATCTAGATTCATTAAAAAAAATGATTTGATTTAATTTTTATATGGCTTTTAGATTTCGGTTTTACTTAGTTGAGAGTTATTTAGTTGCTTTTATTTTCCATTTCCCTGAGTCAGTGTGTAACGGGAAAGAGAGAGCGTAGCAGATTTGGTCGTCACTCATAATTTGTTATGTTATGCTTTTGCTTTCAAACTGCTAACAATTGCTGCATCAAATTTAAGAGGGTTTTTGGCATTTTTAGCGACAGGAAAATTATTGCCAAAAGCCATGTATAGCGGCTAAATATTGTCGCAAATCAATAATTTTGTGATGCAGTATTTCGTTACATGGCATGTTGCGCAACATGAAATCAAGTCGCTAAATAATTAACGACAAGTTGACATTTTTCTTAATATTTTTTTAAAATGATATTTATGGTTGATAAATTTGATTTTCTCCAATTTAATTAGTTATTCTCTAGAGATTATTTGTAATCATTATTCCTAATGTGTTATTATATAATTACAACAATTAAAAAATGCAACATTTGGCGACATCAAAACTCGTCGTTAATGCCAATATATATGAAAGGAGCAAAGTAATAATTTAGCACAGTTTCGGACCAACCAAATTGGCCCATTTTGGTAGTATGATTTTGGTAAACTTCTTGCTGTCTCTTTATATTGGGGTCAATTGCTTCAGTATCACGTTTATAAATTACAATACCAATTTAATGGAGTGGCTCTCCACTCAACATTGACTAACAAACCCATTATATAAATGCTCGCTACTCAAATATTTGATTAATTATTCATTACCACATAATAATATTTTATGCAATAAATAAGTTTTTATTAATACAAAGCATGCACATTCTCATATAAAGATATCCACATATTCCTTTTTGCTCGTCACTCCTCCTTCAAGTCAACAAAAGATCTAAAAAGGAGAAAAAGAAAGTACTAACCCAACCCTTTAATCCCAACAATTGACACTTTTATGGGTCCCAAATATTATGCTTTTGTTTGAAAGATTTCATGGGATCTTTTCTAACACTTGAACCACTTCTTTCATGGATGGTCTCTTTTGTGATGCAAACGAAGCACAACTAAACCCTATCTTGAAGCATGCCAGCACGGCTTCCTCCTTGGTCTCCACCTCACCTCTGATTGCCGCGTCTGCCAATCTTAAAACCCGGTTCTTGTCCTCCACTATTGAACCTGCTGTCCATTGGCTCAATTCCCGGTCTGAAAGCACTCTTCCCGTTACAAGTTCAAGTAGAATAACACCAAATGAATACACATCCCATTTAGAGTTTGGCTTCAGGTTCTGTAATGACTCTGGTGCTTGATATGACGAAGTGTTGCCGGCTGTGGAGGAGCTGGGGGTGGCATGTGGGCTGGCCGTGATGGGGTGGTCAAGGGAGATATTCATGGAGTTGGATCTTTGACTACCGAAATTTCTTCCGGAGTTACTTGCTTTATTGCTGTTGCTTCCTAAGACTAGCCGGTCTAACCCAAAATCAGAGATTATAGGCTCCATATCGGGGCTTAGTAGGATGTTGCTTGGTTTGATGCTACCATGTGCTTGTTTTTTCTCATGAATGAAGGCTAATCCTCGAGCTATACCTCTTGCTATCTTGAACCGGACTTCAAGAGGTAGACTCAACGGTGATGAACTCGGTTTCCCTGTAAATCACAAAAGGAAATACTGTTATATTCAAGGCAGATTAAATTAATCAATATATATACCAAATTCGAGGAGTAATCACATGAATGTAAATCTTGTCAATTAATCATCCATTCTGTTAAGTAAACAACAAGAAAAACAATAATAATAATAATAATAATAATAATAATAATAATAATAATAATAATAAAAGGTGCAGAGAGACAAATCACAGACAGAAATCACAAGCTAAAGTAATAATGTACAGGAGCTGATCAGCTTAGAAAAATGTCTGAACACAGACAACAAAATGTGGCCTTAAATATATACAATTAAAAGGTGGCATTGGTTGCTGTTTTTCTACGAAAGTGACTCATGATTTTGGCGCATTATGCGTTTTCTTTTTGTTCCCTTCTCAATCTATCTTTTTTTAATCTGATAAAAAGCATTGGCATATTTTAGCAGAAAGTGAGTTATGATGCTAACGTGAGCCACAAATTACAGAGAGAGGGAGGAAGATGGAGAGCTTACTGTAACTGGAGGTGGCAAGGCTGCCATTGGATATGTAATCATAGATAACGAGCTTCTCATCGTCTGCCCAGTAAAACCCACAAACTCTAACCAAATTTGGGTGTCTCAACTTGGCAATCATCCTCAACTGGTTCTCGAAATCCTTAAACTTTTCTACGCCAATTTCTCCTATTCTCCTCACTGCAAACGCAGTCCCATCGGCGAGCACAGCCTTGTACACAATGCTACTGCCGGTGGCTCCCAATATATATGCTGACGCTTTCAACAGCGTCTCCATGTCCAGCTCCGTATCCCCGTCCAATATCACAAGTTTTCCTCCTCTCTGGTGGCTGTTTATGTTGATATCTTCTTCGTTATGATCGCTGTCAGAAGTTGTTGCTTCCTCTGATGATTCTTCTGCAGCTTTAATGGGCAGGCATGGCCATGTAGTGGGTTTCCTTGGTTCCTCCTGCTGATCAGCTTTTGATTTTGTGGTTTCTGATGCTAGTTTTGGCTCGCTCTTTTGTGGGTTAGTACTGCTATTATCAAAGTTGAGAGCTTTCTTCTTCTTCAATTGGTATACATAAAGAATGGCTAGAGCAAGGATGGCTATGCCGACTAAATCCGCCACGGCAATAGCCACTATTGTAGTTGGTTTTAGGCCATTTTCGGGTTGGTTTTTTTGGTTTCCTGCAGAAGAATTTGTTACAGGGATTGATTCTAGTGGTTTGGGTATAACTGCAATGGCTGGAGAAGTGGTTGAAATGTTTGGTGGTGTAGAAAGAGTTGATGGGATTGAGCAAAAATTCTTTAATGGTTTCCCACAGAGATCCACATTGCCTCTGAAAGATTCTGTTTTTTGATTAAGCAGAGACAGAGACTCAGGGATTGGTCCAGTTAGGTTGTTGAAGGAGAGATCAATGGTAGCATTCTGTGGGATTTTCTTGGCAAATGCTTCTGAAATTGGCCCTGAGAGCTTGTTGTAAGATAAATTCAAGTAACCCAAGTTAGCTCCACCAAAATCAAGAGGCAATGACCCATTCAGCAGATTAGAAGACAGATCCAACACTTGAACATAATTGAACCCACTAGGAACATAACCAGAAAAGTAATTGCTCCCCAAGGAAACAACTGTAAGATTCTGCAGACTGGTTAAATTCTTGGGTAATTTCCCGGCCAAGGCATTATCAGAAAGATTCAATAGCTGTAAACTCTTCATCCCACCAACAGATTCAGGCAACTCACCAGAGATCTCATTCCCTGATAAAGAAATCACTCGCAGTTCAGTTGAGTTAAAAAAAGAACTGGGCAATGAGCCGTTCAAGAAATTGTTGGAAAGATCAAGATGCCTAAGGTGTTCGATGAAGCCCAAGTCAGGAGGAATTGAACCCAGAAGCTGACTATCAGGGAGAACAAAGCTGGTGACCCTGAACATATCTCGTGAGCCAGGGTCACCTAATTCTGCGCAGGTCACTCCATTCCATGAACATGGTGTCTCATCGTCATAGTTCCAGCTTTCTAGAACTGATAATGGATCGCTGAGGGTGGAATATTTGAAGGAAAGCAGAAGTACCCCATCTGTGTTAAGAGCAAATGCAGGAACTAGAACAAGAACAACAACAAAAAGAAAGGCAAAGAAAGCCATGGTTTTTCTTCTTTCGCTGAAGAATCACGCTAGCTAGTGTTGAGCCTTTTACATAATGATAGCTGTGGGGGTGGGGATCAGAGATGGTGACCAACTGCACTTGAACTAGTTCTGGTTCACCAAATTAACAAGAAAAAGATAAAGGGTACTAAGCACTAACTACAAAGAAAAAGAAAGAAAAATTGCAGAGGAATTTGGGGATAGCAATGGAGAAAAAAGAAAGAGAAATCCTTTGTCAGTTGATTTAGATGGGTGGATATGGTGAAAGACAACTGAAAGAAAAGGAAAGACGATGAAAATGGAGTTATTGATTGATGTGTTATGTTTTAAGTAAAATTTAGAATTGGTAATTTAATTTAATTAAGTAATGAAAAAGCAAAAGAGGAATCTTGTATCTGCAACTACCAGACACCCAAGTGAGTTGGAATTGCAGAGGCCTATATTGAACTGAAGTCACTATCTTCCTATTGAATGTTGACTTCTTCTGACATTTTTCTTGGTAGTTTCCAAGTTCTTAAAGTGGGCAAAATGTGGAGGACATTATGTAGATAAATTTAGTAACTATAGTGTAAATAAAATAATTACATATATTATTACCTAATTAAATTAATTTATGAATGATGTAATAAAATAAATTTAACTAAAATTTTTTGTCGTATATAGAAAGATTGAGGGTGGGATAGGCAGAAGGTGGGAGGGATTGTTATACTATAAATCTTTATAATATGAACTACAAATCCATTACGGGTGAGAGGTAATGTTAATTTTGTAAATAAAATAAATTTATTTAGCTATTAAATGTATGGTGACAATTTTATAAATATCAAACGTCCATTTATAAATATGTTCATTAGTTTATTAAAAAATATTTATTTGTTATAAACTGTAAATTTATTAAAAATAAAGTAAAAGTTTATTTGTTTATTATTACATATTCGTTTTGTTTAAAAAATCTACATTCATAAACAATAAAGTAAAAATTTATTAGTTTATTAAAAAAATTTATTTATTATAAACTATAGATTTATCGGGAATAAAGTAAAAATTTATTAATTTATTAATATAGACTCATTTCTTATAAGTTATAGATTCATTATCTATAAACTATATGTTATAAACTATATATTCATTTGTTATGAATTATAGGTTCATTAGAAATAAAATAAATGTTCATTAGCAATAGATTTCATTAGTTTATTGAAAAATGTTTATTTATTAAAAAATATATATTCATTATGAATAAAGTAAATGTTTATTAGCCATAGATTTTATTAGTTTGTTAAAAAAAAGTTCATTTGTTAAAAAATGTATATTTATTATAAATAAAACAAATGTTCACTAATTTATTAATAAAGGTATGATTTGTATTAATGCAAGTTTATTTCATTTCTTTGTATATTTAATTTAATAAATATAACTGTAGATTAATTAGAATTAAAGTAAATGTTTATTAATTTATCAATAAAGGTTCATTTTTTATATTAATATAGGCTCATTTTATTTATTTGTGTATTTAATTTAATGAATATCCTTTTGTGTTTTGATTTGTAGTTACTAATCTATTGAATCATTTTCGAATAACTTCAAAAAAAAAAAGTAGACAAAACAAATTGGAAAAATAACAAATCAAAACAAAATTGCATATGAAAAATACAAAAAAAAAAAAGGGGGAAATAAAGAATAATAGAGAAGAAAATTATGAATAGAAAATACAAAACAAATCTTGCCGAAAAAGGAAGAAGGAGCATACTATAAAAGAAGAACAAAACCATATAATTGCACCGAAAATTACACCAAAATCGTCGCACTTGTGAATTGACCGGATCCATAATATAATTTGCCAAGTGATAGCAATTGTTATATGCTGAAATTTGGTCTATATAGCATTATGGATCAAGCACATCACACGTGTAAAAAGCGGTGTCAATTTTGTAAATAAATCAAACTTATACAACTATTAATTATACAGTGATATTTTTGTAAATATTAATCATCTGTTATTGAATAAAGATTCATTAATTTATTAAAAAAATATTCATTAGTTAATTAAAAAAGGTTCATTACAAATAAAGTAAATATTTTTTAATTTATTAAAAATGTTCATTACAAATAAACTGGAAAAATATTCATTACGAATAAATTAAATGTTCATTAGTTTATTGAAAAATATTCATCAGATCGTTAAAAAATATTCATTACAGATAATGTTCATTACAAATAAATTGAAAATATTTATTACGAATAAACTAGCAGTTCATTAGTTTTTTGAAAAAAGTTCACTAGTTCATTAAAAAAAAATTCATGACAAATAAAGTAAATATTTATTAGTTTAATAAAATTGTTCATTATAAATAAACTGAAAATTTTCATAATAAATGAACTAAGGATTCATTAGTTTATTAATAAATGTTCATTTTTTTATATTAATACAAGTTTATTTTATTTTTGTGTACTTAATTTAATGTATATTTTTTTTGTTTTGATTTGTAGGTATGAATTCTCTGAATCATCTTTAAAGAAACTCTAAACGTAACAAAAAAATCGAGATAAAGCACATCGAAAAAACAATAAATCGAGATAAATAGTATCTGAAAACGAAAAAAACACAAAATAACTGTTGATTTTGTTTTAAAATAAAATAAATATTTATCAATAAAGTCATTACGCTATATCAATAAACGAATCAGTATAAATTTATTTTATTTATAAAATTGCCACCAAATTTTTATTACTTATCTCACATGTGTTTAGACTATAACATTTTATGGATTAGGATTCACAATATAATTTGCGAGGTAGTAGATCATGGGCTGATAGTTTGACCTGAGGTGGAGTTATGGGCCTCAATATGAATG